>BQNB010051728.1:0-33466 GCA_026074375.1 Tanacetum coccineum | reverse complement strand
TAGAATTAACATTTGGTACAAGATCATGCATATCAATTTCATAAATACCATTACTGGGAATAGCATTAAAATAAAGAACATTGTTCTTAGAAACTGAAATTCCAAAATTCGTAAAACACTGGACAAATCCATTTTCTACCAAACGGTGAACTGAAACAACACCTCTAGTAATAAAAGGCGCATAATGACAATTGTCTAAACAAATCACAAGTCCATTAGGCAAAACTAAGTCAAAACTTCCAATAGCTTCTACTTGTGCACGAACACCATTGCCCACATACAAATAAAGAGCTCCTTGTTTCAACTTTCTTGCTTCTCTAAAACCCTGTTTTGTAATACAAATGTGAGTACCACAACTAGTGTCATACATACAGGATTTGTTAGGGAAATAAAATAATTCTATTGTAAAGATACCTGAAGAACTGGTAGTGCCAACTTGCTTCTTTTTCTTCAACAACTCAGCAAGATAAACAGGACAATTCCTCTTCCAATGACCTACCTCCTTGCAATGGTGGCAGGTATCATCCTTAGCTGGGTGCTCTTTAGCAGTAGGTTTAGGGTTTTTAGGCTTAGGGATATAAACTTGTTTATCCTTTCCCTTGCCATTAGCTTTACCTTTACCTTTAGCTTTAAGCGATTTCTTATTGGCTTTTTTGGATTTTACCACTTTTAATCATCATCACTTGTGATGTTTCAGCCTTTTTAGGTAAACCTTTTTCATACTCAATGAGCATAGCATGTAGTTCACCAATTGTCTTCCCCATGTTATGCATATTGTAATTTCTCACAAATCCAGCAAAATCACTAGTGAGGCCATTAAGGATTAAACCAACACTAAGATCCTGTGGTAGCACATAACCAACATGTTCCAGTTGATCCAGATATCCTTTTATTTTAAGGACATATTCAGCAACTGGCTTACCCTCCTCTTGTTTGCAAGCATGGAAACTTTGGATTAGGTCAAACCTCTCCACTCCAGCTTGTTTCTTAAACATAGATTTAAGCTCCTGAAGCATATCATAAGGTGAATAATTTTTAAATTGTCTATAAAGTTCTGGAGTTATACTCCCGAGCATAAGACAAGCCACCTCATTGTAAGCATCATATATTGCATTCCATTCTGCCAGCACATTTGCTTCGGAATCAGCTGCAGGAGCAGGGGGAATAAGTTGTTCAATGACAAACATTTTCTTTTCGACTCTCAAGACTAGCTTAAGTCGACGTAACCAGTCATTGAAATTAGTTCCAGAAAGTTTTTCTCTTTCAAACATCGACCTAAAAGTCGAATGGTTTATGTTTTGAATAGGTAATGCCATCTACAAAACATAAAAGTTCAAGTATTTAGTATTTTCGATAATACTCCTTGAAGAAAGTTAACTACCCATGTTTAATAAAATAAACAATTAATTTTCTAAATGCTAGGAACCTACTTGACATACCACCCTCACATCAGTTGATCTGCTAGTGATGGTGTATTCAAAAGGTAATTGACGATCAATAATTGCCACCGATGTAATTCCTAGAACCTTATGGGACTTACTTTATTACAATAATATACTAGTAAGCATGTTTCATCCCATCTATGCCTCAAATTTAGGGTCTCACCACAAAACCGATTAAGTCGTCCAATCAAAAACTGTGATTATGTAACACTAACGTCTCACGAAAAAGTGTATAATCACCTTGGTATTACAATCTACATACGTCTCACGCATAGTTAAAAGCATCTGCAAGTGTTCTTACAAATTGGATGGCAATAACTTATTTAAAAAAGGGTATAATATTTGACGTGGCAAATATGTACGAAAAAGCATGCATACATCTTCGTATCATAGACTTTAATAAAAACTTTACTCGATTAAGTTATTTATTACAGTATCACGTATTTTCTATACATCTAATGTATAAATAGTGTTACCTTTTAAAAATTGACGATTCAACGTGTTTTCAAAAGAAAAGATTAAAGAATGGTTAAAAACCATTCAAACCCTAGACCATTTGCGACTTCTTAAATAGTATGCAAGGTAAGGAAACTACAACGTAGTCATGTATTATAGGGTAATGGTATCTACAAGACCGAAGTCTTGATGAGTCTCCCCGAACCTTATCCTTGCAACTAAGTAGTACTTTTGCAAATTACGTCATTGATAAAAATAAAACTATAATTTAAAGAACACATTATGAACGATAAATAGTCCATAATAAATCTAATTTCATAATAATTAGTCATGTTTATATTATTTTTCAAAAAACCCTTTGATTTTCTCACAAGTCCAAACTTAAAAATAAAATCAATATAAACACAAAACTAATTCACATAACACTTATTCAAAAACAACACTTAACAATTAAGTCATGCAAATATCAAATATGATCCAAATTATCTAATAATTAAAACCTGTATATATACATACAAGGCTCCTTCGTCCAATGACTCCGGCCACATCCATCGATATAATCGATTGCGTAAGCCTTATACAAATATATACCACATAGCACATAAAATTTAAGCAACTTTTAGGCCCCATTAAGACATAGCCAATGTCTTCCCTAGCTTTTAAAGTCGTGGATCTTACCAAATCAAATTTAATGTCTATGTTTTAATCTTGATCATCATATTTGCATAAAAATCTTTAACAATTAACTAGATTTATATCACATATCCCTCCATGATAAATTGCATGTATCTATCATGGATGCCGTATTAACAATTAATTTAACATAAAACCGATCAATTAACAATTAAACAAATCAAGTTTTATCCATAAAATTTCATACAACCTAGAATTCGTCTAATTAATTTTATAACCAATAAAGATTGAATATTTATGCACAAAGATCGAATCTTTATGCATAAAACGCCCAAAGGGCTTAAAAAATTAATCAAGAACCCTAATTTTTTTTGTCAAAATTTATTACTTGTAACTATAAATTCTACACGATGGCTCGTGATGCCACTGTTGGGTTTTACATCTATTTAACCATTAAATATATCACGAGTACGCAACGGAAAGATTAAACACGTATAGAATAATATAGCTAACAAGGATTCAAGAACGCGCGTACCTTTTAGCAATAAACAAACCGCCGCCTTGAATACACACGTAAGTATAACACCACGCGAAACCACTAGGATCAAAAGAATAATCCCTCTAAGTTGACACACACAATACGTTCTTAGCAAACAACGAGGTATGCTAGTACTAGTAGTGTTTAGCAAACGATCACCTTCGTCTTTGATTCAATCAACACACAAGCAAAACCTCCACATATGTGGTATAAAACCACAAAACCGAAACCCTAAAGGGTATTCGGTTCGATCGCACGACCAAGGAAGCAAAACCGAAACCCTTTGTGGGTTGTGGGATTCGGCCGAACACAAGGAGGGAGCACCAAGGGATTTTTTAAGGCTTGGTTATTTAAGTTATGAAACAATGAAAGCCTTGAACCCCTATTTATAACCCTCTTAGCTTGGCATGCAAGCAAGCTCTCCTAATCCCTATGGGATTGGGTTTCGGCCGACCTAGGGAAGAAAAGGGCAAACCGCAACCTTCCACTATTCGGTTTTTGCATATTAGTCCTTTAACTTTTAACGACTAATATAATTCTTGTTAAACTTTTAACGATCGTTCACTAAACACTAATATATTACATTAATATATTAATCGTTGTTTGTTAGGATTGATAAAAGTGACGATCTTATTGAGATAGAAGTCTTGTAATAAATAGAATAATAATATTGTGTAATAGGGTAAGTGAAAGGCTCGTGACTAAAATAAAGTCACAAGACTTAGCTAAATAGAAAAAGTCTAAAAGTCAGGGGGCTAAATGGTAAAAGTCTAAAAGACAAGGGCTTTATGCTCATTATTGTAAAAGGGTATAAATACCCCTCCACCACCTCATTTGTGAGGTGTGTCTCTAGGTGTTTCTTAATCTCATTCTAATATTTTCTCTAATCCTCCTCCTCCCTCTTTCTCTCTTTACTTTCTCTCTCTAGACTAAACACTTTATTGCTTATTGATCCTATATTCAAGACCTAACAAGTGGTATCAGAGCTGCAGGAGCGATTTAGTGTGGTTTTGGAGAGCTTATTCGGACTGCTTATTCGTTCATAGCATGTAGTTCACCAATTGTCTTCCCCATGTTATGCTTATTGTAGTGAGGCCATTCAAGATTAAACCAACACTTAAGCTCTTGTGGGAGCACATAACCAAGACATTCCGGTTCCACATAATTCTTCATCTAATGACATATGGACCAACTGGTTTTCCCTCATCCTGTTTGCAAGCATGGAAAGTTTGGATCAGGTCAAACCACTCCACTCCAGCTTGTTTCTCAAACATGGATTTAAGCTCCTGAAGCATTTCATAACGTGAGGAATTTTTGAATTGTCTTTAAAGTTCAGGAGTCATACTTCCGAGCATAAGACAAGCCACCTCATTATGAATCATATACCGCATTCCACTATACAAGTACTCAGAATCGGTAGGTGAAGCAAGAGAAATAGGCTGTTTAAAGATAAACAATTTCCTTTTAACTCTCAAGACCATCTTAAGTTGACGAAACCAGTCATTGAAATTATTTCCAGAAATTTCAAACATCGACCTGAAAGCCGAATGGTTTATGTTTTAGACAGGTTATGCCATTTACAAACACATAAAAGTTCAAGAATTTAGTATTTTCGATAATACTCCTTGAAGAAAATTAACTACCCACGTTTATATAATTAAACAATTAATTTTCTAAGGTTAAGACCCTACTTGACATACCACCATCACATCAGTTGACCTGCTAGTGATGGTGTACTCAAAAGGTAATCAACGATTGATAATTCACAACTATTGCAATTCCTAAACCATATGAGACTTACTTTATTACAATAATATCTAGTAAGCATGTTTCATCCCATCTATGCCGCTGTTAACAGGTATAACCACAAATAGCTAAGCGTCCATAAAAGACAGTAATTATGTAACACTCACCGTCTACCGGAAAATCATCTATTACTTGCGATTGCAAATCTACAACGGTATCACACCATAGGAAGAGCAATCTACAAGTGTTTTTACAAATTGGATGGCAACAACTTAGTTGAAAAAGGGTATTTTATTTTAACGTGTCAAATATGTACGAAGAAGCATGCATACATCTTCGTATCATTGATTTTAATAAAAACTTATACTCAATTAAGTTATTATTACGATATCACCTATTATCATCGTATCTTATACATAAATAATGAGACCTTAAAATTGACGATTCAACGTATCTTTAAATATAAAGATTTGCTTTTTTATCGCGGGAAAAGATTAAAGAATGATTAAAAATCATTCAAACCTTAGACCATTCGCGAGTTCCTACATAGTATACAAGGTAAGGAAACTACAATGTAGTCAGGTATTATAGGATAATGGTGTCTACAAGACCGAAGTCTTGATGAGTCTCCTCGAACCTTGTCCTTGCAATTATATAGTACTTTTGCAAATTACGTCATTGATAAAAAATAAATCTTTAATTTAAAGAATACATTACAAACTATAAATTTCTAGTCTAGTCATGGAAGATTTTATATCGGATGTAAGCCGAATCCACTTTTGACTTTTTACATTAGATAATCCATAATAAATCTTATTTCGATAATCATTAGTTATGTTTATGTTTGTTTTCCAAAAAACCCTTTTATTTTCTCACAAGTCAAGAACTTAAAATAGAACATATAAACATCAATTAAACTAAATAACATTTATTTAAACACACTTAACAATTAAGGCATGTAAACATTAAATATGATCCTAATTATCTAATAATTAAGCAATGTATTTATTCACATAAGGCTCCTTCATCCAATGACTCCGACCACAACATCGAATTAATCGATTGCGAAAGCCTTATATAAATAAATACCACATAACACATAAATCTTTTAACTATTTTAGGCCACATTAATTCAATAATAAGGGTCTTCCCGAATTCTTGAATCATGAATCTTACCAATTAAGAAAATATTTAAAATTATGCGAATCTTGATCACATTTAAACCAAATCCTTTTAACAAATTAACAAGATTTAATATTTTAATATTAATCCCATGATAAATTGCATGATTTTATCATAGATCTTCCCCCCCCCCCCCCCCCCCCCCCCATTAAATAATTAACAAAACTTAAATAATTAACAATTAATACATCAAGTTTTATATAAATTGATACAATTCTAGATCTCATCTATTAATTTTATTAACATCAAGATCAAATCTTTTTAACATAAAACGCCCACCGAGGCATTAAAATTAATCACGAAACCCTAATTTGTCCAATTTTATTCCTTGTAATTAAAGATTCTACACGATGGCTCGTGATGCCACTGTTGGGTTTTACGATCTAATTAACCAATTAATTAACACGAGTACGCAGTGGAATTAAAGATTACATGTAGAATACATTAATTAACAAGGATAGAAGATGTATACCTTTTAGCACGAAACGATACACCGCTTAAGGTAACCGTTAACACCGTCTTCTATATACGCGTATGTATAACACCACGCGTAACCACGAGAATCAAAGTATGATTCCTCTAAGCTTCCACACACTATACGTTCTTAGCAAACAACGAAGTATGCTAGTACTAGCATTGTTTAACCAAACGATCATCGTAGATTGACTATCAACTAAACAGAGTGAACCTTCGTGTTCTTGAGGTTCGAACTACAACCAAACGGACACCCTTGTGGGTTCTTTGTCGATTGCACCAAGGAAGAACAAGAAAAACGAAACCCCTAGGGTTTTTAGGATCGGTCGAGCGAGAAAAGAGAGCAAGAGGAATTAGGGCTTTGATATTCTCAAGTGTTATGTGAATAATGAACCCAAGACCCTCTTTATATAGGCTAAGCTCTCCCACCTCCACAAGGAGTGGAGTTCTCGACCGACTAGGAAAAGGAGAGGGGCAAATCGCACCCTTCTTTTATTTGGTTTTTACTTATTAGTCCTTAATGTTTAACTATTAAACATTTAACTAATATATTAATTGATCGTTTATTAAAACACTAATTAAACGTTGTCTACGTATTAACGTGTGCGTCCCTTTAGGCTCGAATAAATAATTCGGACATATATTATTTACGATGGACATATTCCAACATATTATACTTGCATTAAGGGACGGACTCTGAACAATAAGTCACCGGGTGTATAATTTTTTTTTGCAAATATAAAGGGTTTTGATTGTAAATTTTTTTTTATATATTAGTCGATTAAATAATATCTACGTGACACAAAATTTTAAGACCGGATTCATTGTGAAAAAATCAAGAATTTTTACGAAAATTTTGCACTACACGACAAACTTCCATCAAGTTTTCAGAAACCTCCTAGGTGCGTCCCTGCTTACATTGGCATTGTGCAAATGTTTATTATGTCTAAACTAAAAATGGAAACAATATTATACTTGAGTACTATTTGGACGCGTCAAACACGTGAGCATGTGGCCAATAATTACGAGGAGATTATAATTATTTTTTAAAAAAACAATCTAATAAAAATATAAGCTTCATTTACTTAGAAGAAATTATATAAAAAAATCTTTTATAATCTAATAAAATCAAATGCTACTTTATGTACCTTATAATAATAATATCTATTTATAATATTCATCTCTATCTCCATCAACAGCTCCATCTCCAGTTCTAGCAAAAATAACCTTTGCCACACATACCCTATATGAATAACTTTTTAATAGCAACAGAGTTTTATCTAATTCAAAGTACAAATGTTATTGGTTGGGATTATTGCAGCTAGCCAGCTAGTATTTGGAAAGAGAAATCTATCATCCAACTACTTATTATACCTTTATATATTAATAAGGAAGATCGTTCTCCTGAGGAGGCCACTAAATGCATTCAATGTAATACCCAACCCGACCCGGGTTTTTATTGGGTCCCTGAGTGACCCGTTGATTATTTTAACCGAAGTTTATACGTGTTGCATTTTTTTTCCTTCTTCTGTGATACGCGTCAATAAGAACACTAACCCATCTCTCTCAATCTTTTCTCTCCCTTACAAACTCCATTATACCTTTATTATTAATAGGCAAGATTATTCCCCCAATGCGCTTTTAATGAAAGCCCGGCCCGCTAATTAATTCCATATTTCCCACCGCCCCTTTTGCTACGTGGAAGGTTGGTCTTCTCCTATCTTCTCCAACTCATCTCATATCTTCTTCCTTTACCCAAACTAATCCCAACAAAGAAAAACACACACCCCTCATCTCTCTCTTCTCTCCGCCTGAAACCATCCACCGCTCCACCTTTTCTCCACCTCTTCCCCACCAAACCTAAATCTCCACACCAGTGCTAGAAGAGGCGGTAGAGGTAAAGGAGCACCAAGACCACAACGTTAATTGAAAAATCACCAGGTTAGTTATTTTTACCTAATTTTTTGTGTACTTATGATATGGATTAGTTTTGGTTTTTAGATTGTTGCATGTATCGATACTTAAAATCTTTATATAAAATTAGGGGTTTTGACTTTTGTGTTTTTTGTTAGATTGATGGAGTTCGATTATGAATTATACGACGGCGGTAGCCGAAGCGGTGTTGGCTTCTTAGCAGGTAGGATTTTTTTACCTAATTTATGTGTATTAACTTCATATTTATATAAAAATATGTAGGGGTTTTGCTTTTAATGTTTTGATTAATAAATGGAATGCAATAACTGAAAGGTATCAGTAGCCATAACAGTTTACCCATTTTGCCACATATTCGCCATTCTGTCACCTAATATGAATGAAGCTATAAGACTTTCGCTTAAATTTAAGGATTTGTTTCTTCTCTTATGTACATTTTTGATGCCATATTAAAATTTATAGAAACATTTTTCAAGGCGACCCACTGTTGTTGACTTCTCGACAGTGACTGCTTTCCATCAAGCCAGTTGGAGTCAACACGAGGATAATACGTGCAACCGTGGTGGCTATTTCAACTTCATGTATCTAAAGAAACTCCGTAGGTTAGCTTTCATATTAAACAGCTTCTAAATTGCTTGACGCTTTTTCATTTGGTATGTTACATTGTTTTTATTCCTCTTTTTTTGTCAGGGAATTGGTACGACAACTGTTTGTTAAAAATATATCCTTCGTAATTTATATTATTTATTGCAGACTGCAATGATTCCGCAGAGGCGCAGAGTCATACTTGGTTGGTGAGCCTCTTTTTTTTTGCTTTTTATGATTTGATTAATTGTAAGAGGTGTGTTTGGATTTGCATCTTCAAACTGTTTAGTGAGACTTAAAGTTGCTCCACTAAGTTCATAATGTATTGATAAACAAATTCTCAAATGCAGAACTGGAGTTGGAACTGGAAACAAGGCAAAAAGGAAGGCCTAAAAAATAGAGTTGGAACTGTCAAACTTACGGGTCTCGATCATCTTGCGTGATTATCCTTACATGGTATTATTTAGTCATTCAAATGTATGTATACAAACGCTTATGTAGTTAAAAAAAGTTTACATTTACGATGCCTACTTTCGCTGGCAAACACCCCCTCTCACCATCCAGCTGCTATTTGTAGATGAGGCACTTGAAATCCCTTACAGTTATGGGGATGGAGCAGGACATCGCCAAGTGATGCAGGTATTTCTTATGTTTAATCTTCAGTTCTATATAATTTAATTTAGTTACCAACCATTGTAAAGGTTTTACAATAAAAAATTATAAATCAACAAATGTATATAAGGGGAACATCATAAGCTCTTAAGTTATAAATAATAGAATAGTATACCTATCGACTCCCTGGACCATGCCCACTGAACATAACCCTGAACAGGATTCTTTAACCATAACCCCTAAAACATCAGCAACTACTGTCAAAATTGACAAGTGACAGCCACTTTATTTTAACATTTTAGAGGAACAAAACGCCACTTTATGTAAATGTAAACTAAGTAGAACCGTGGTGGTGCCTAATAATTTCATTATTTGCGAGCAGGTAGTTGATGCGGTATGATCTTGATATAATTCATTGTTTGTGGGTTAGTTATTATGACTTATGAGATTGTGCGCCTACATATAAGTGTTTGTTTGACTGAATCTATTGGACTGTTTGCGCTTTATAGAATGAATTTATGTATGATTTTGAATTATATGTTTTGATTTGGTTGAATATATGTATATGTTTTGTTTAATATGTATTTGACGTATTTTAAAAATTTTATATAGTTCTGCAATGGGTCAAAATGGATCGAAAGACAAGGCTAAAAGCACAAATGTCGTCATTGCAATAAGATGTATTCCAAGTTTTACCTGGACCTGAAACATTTTAGGCTTCGCGTAAGCATTTGTTAACAAGTTTGTATTGTTATCATATGTCCTGAATGTATATTGTTTACTTTCTGATTATTTGTTCCAAGTAAGAAATATATCAACCACTTAGCTGAGACGCGTTAAAGAAAAGCGTTTGCGCCAACAAGCAACAACAAAGAGTCTTACAGAGGCAAAAAGTCAGGTTTGGACGTTAGAATCTGAAACAACAACTTATTTTTTGTTGTTACTGATTGAAATATATTTGTATATAGTGTAACCCAAACACCCATTTAGACCTTCACTATCGGTTAAAAAAGGTGTAGCTAATAGCACCAAAACTTGCATTAATATGACTAGATTTTACTCACTTTTAATTATCCATTTAAACGTCCCTCTTTTAATTAGTGGGTTGCTTTGCAATCCACATTTGTTATGTATTAATTGCTTTAACTTTTTGTTAATTGAAGGTGTTCATGGCAACTTTTTTGAATAAGCGTCAAGTGTTCAAATCTAAATCCCGCCTGCTTCAAGGACGCCTGCGTGATTTTGATTCCACTATATCAGATTACACAACTAATCTTCATCATACTGAAACATTCAGGTAATCAACCATGAACATCAAATGGTTTTTTAATATTATTTTAAGCCAATCAAATTTTCCAACAAAAAAGAACGATATATCTAAATTTACTTATGTACTTTGTAAATGTCATTTGGTTATCACAGATATCATCTCCAAATTAAGTATGTTTTACTTTGCTTAGTGCAATCCATGTGCACTTTTTATGGCATCTTAATAAACTTCCACTATATGCGTCTGTTACTATGTTATATCAGCAAACATTTTAAAAGAATGGCTTCAATAGTTAGCCCCAATGTGTTTGTTCTAATAAACCTACATGTAATTTTCATTGAGTGATATATGTCATAGATGGATCACACCTCATATTCAAATGATAAAATATAATACTTTAACTTGCTAAAACAAAATTAGTAGTTGAACCATTACATGTTATGATTTTGGTTTGCAGGCACCTTTCTTACATGAATGACGTTATGATATATCAAAAGAGGAACTTCTGCACACTTAACTGTCATGCCGGCTAGAAATAGTGGGCCAAAGTAAGGCTTTATATTGTTTATGGTTCAACTTTTGTACACTTAATGTCATTGCTTAAAGATTGATTGTCTTTGATTGGTCAATTGTCATTATTTGTATTTGTTCATTGATGTATATATGTGTAAATCTTCAATGCAAAATTCTGTTACATTGTATTCTAATCAAAGGGAGGAAGAAAAGAGACCAACTCATGGTCTTCTAATTATTGCAATATCTGGGTTCTACGACTAGGATACTAAAGAGCCAATAACAACAAAAGACTTGTTATGATACGTTAACATGTCTCAGTACTTGCTAACTAATTTAGCATGTTATGTAGGAGTATGTGTTACTACTGGCTTGTTGTATTATGATGTCTAATTAACCGAGAGTTAGTATTAACTGTTACACGAACACCCGCAATAGAGACATCGACGAAAACAAATAACCCCACGCTCCGCAGCGAAGCGCGGGTTGAAAACCTAATTGTTACTGTGTGTGCAAATCCATCACCTTCATAACACACAACAAATTCGATCACAGATTAAACACACATACAAAACTAGAAGATTCATGATGTTTACACAAACCAGTTATCATCCTAAATACCCAGAGGTTTGTGATTTTAGTGTTAAGTTTGTAGAAGATTATTGTTGCAGAGGAAAATGGAAAATTGCATGTGTGGGTTAACCCTAAAATGCTTTTGTAAGTTATGACTCCTAAATTATTTATTCTCTTAAGATATTTTCCTATATTTTAGGGCTTTTCGTAGGATTTTAATTTTTTGCAGTTTATGGATTTTTTGCAATAGTGAGTGATTTAAATGTGTGATGTTGCCTGGTAGTTCGAAGAAGATGAATTTTTAACTTGAGCTTATAGCTTATTTAAGCTCTGTGACATCCGTTATTTAATCAGGTCAGTGAGATCTTTAAAAATGGCTAAGAGTTTATTTTATATGATTAAGTGTTGTGCTATGTAATTTTATGTGTGCTAAGTGAGTTAAGTATGTGCTTAATATCATTTCGAGGTGTATGGGCGTCTCATTTTGATGTATGAATGTGTTAGTGATGGATATTCCATGTGTTCACATGTGGTGATGATGGGAAATGAATTGTCTGTTGCATTGTATTGCTATGTCAATATTGGAAAAATTGAGTATTGAGTTTTATGGAAAGTATGCTATTTTATAAATGAAATAAGTAAGTGAAATATAGAGTTTGGAGCAAACTTTCTAAAATTAGAAAGTGAAATGTGAAATGGAAAGTTCTTTTTAGAAAGTGTAGTAAGTAGCGTTTATGTAAAAAAGTTTAATCAAATTAGCTTAGGTTTTTATAAGAACTTAAGGTAATGAAGTAAATTAGTTAATTAATAAAAAAATATATAAAAATATATATAATTATAATATGGGACGTATAGAAGAAAAGAAAAGAGAAAAGAAAAAGGAGTTTGAGTAGGGATCAAATTAGTATTAGATAAGGGTTAGGATATTAGGATATAAAAATATGTATTTAAATAGGGGGCCCGATCGGTTTTGGTTAGGAATTGGGTTTAGGAGTTATAATTTTTATTAAATTGGGCTTAGAGAAGGATAAGGACCCACTAGAGATAAATACCAATGAACCTAACCCATTATCCCCTTCCCCTTCCCCTCTTTTGGTCGTTCATATGCAGCCGCAAAACCCTAAGGAAGTCAATTTTCATTGTTGATCCAAGGAAAACCTCAAGAATCGTTGTTTAGGTTCTAGCATTAAAGGTAAGCATGTCAATCCTATCTAATTTATATATTCATGTAACATAATTTATGATGGATCTAGGGTTTTCATAAAATTCAGAATATTAATAATATTTAATGATGATAGAATGATTAGAGCTTGATTAGGGTCATGTTCATGCAATTGGTTAGGTTAGATTTGTGTTAAAACTTGATAAAATCCGGCCTCGAAAGTTTTTAAGGTCGGAAAGTCATTCAAATATTGGTTATACTAAAAGTTGTAAAAACATTAAATACGGGTTAGATTTAGGTCATGTTTGTGAGGGTAAAACCCTAACTTAAAACTCGAATTGAGCTTAGACCTTTTTTAGTAGTTAAGTTCCATATGTATATAGGGAAACCCCAGAAGGATACCTTCTAATTTTATGTCTAAGTATGGTTAATAAGTCTAAACTTTTTAGTGTGCAATCAGGTCCAAATTGGAACTGTTTTGAAGTTTGATTTTCTTAGGAGTACTTGTGCATGTAAATGGCTTTTGGAAATCCAAAGGTAGTGAATATACTCATAAATGAACATAGATGATTTTTGGTATGAATTATGAGGGTCATTAAGTAAGGGTTTGGGGTACGTAAAGGCATGATAAAATTTTGCAATTCTGAGTTAATTATAAGTAACTAGTGGAAGGAGTTAATGAAGTGGTTAAGTTTGGGCATGGTGTCGGGATGACCCATGATGGTTAATTAAACCCTTAGGCATCCATCATAGGAGTGTTACATGGACATGAGCTTTTAGCTTGGTCGCGTGTAACACATTTGTGTTTGTATTGTGTAGCTTGTGTGGATATTGTCTCGAAGCTGCTTGTGCTTCGGGTGAGTTTCATAGCCCATCTTTTCTTATGATTTATTGGGGTGGAAATGATGAAAAGTGTTTGGAAATATTTTGATTACTGTGATAATGTGTTGTCAAAGATGCATGGACTATACGTGACTATTGTATGTTGTGTGCTACATGTTTTGTGATGTGATATTGAGAATTGTGAACTAAGTCAGGGGGGATCACCTGCGGGTATCCATGGCCTGTTTAGTGGAAGGTATTGTGGCCTAGCGGGCAGGATGATTACTTTGAGAGTATCCACGGCCGGGGCTAAGGGGGTAACCATAGGTACCTTGGTACGATTGAGACGTCTTATAAATCATTACTGGGAAATTATGTACTTGGATTGTATTGGATTGAATTTTATTGGATTGGTTGTGCATGCTAGCCTGTATGATAGCTCATTTATGGTCTTGCAATATTTTCTTTATTATCACAGTAATGTGCAGTTTATATCGTGTCTTATACCTATGACTCTCACCAACTTTATGTTGACGTTTTTAAGCATCATTTTCAGGCGAGTATCATGATGATAAGAAGGATGTTAGGAAGAGTGGCTAGAGAAACCATAGGCATTGCTTGTGGAGTTGTCTTTTCTAGTCTTTTTATTTATGACATTTGTTTGGCTTGATACTTGTTTGTTAGAGATTGTTAGTATTTGGATTATGTTGTTTCGTGTATAACATTACTTTAGTAATGCAAGACTCCTTTATCTTGTGTTGGGTATTGTCATGACACATAGTGTCCATTTGATTATTTCCTTCATTTAGATTTCTCTATAGTAGACACCATTGTGTTGTGATGATATCCATGATGTTACGCCTCGTGTTTTCGCCTAGGCGGGGTGTGACATTAATGAAATGCGTTTGCAAACCGTATTTGGACAAATTCGTAATTGTGTTCATTGACGACATCTTAATCTACTCAAATTCAGAAGAAGAGCATGAAGTCCACCTGAAGACGATTTTAGACTTACTCAAGAAGGAGAAGTTATATGCCAAATTTTCAAAGTGTGAATTTTGGTTACAATAAGTCTAGTTCCTATGACATGTGGTCAACCGTGACGGTATCCATGTGGATCCTAGCAAGGTTGAGTTTGTCAAGAACTGGAAGACCTCTGAATCGTCATATGAAATCCGTTCATTTTTAGGATTGGCGGGTTATTACCGAAGGTTTATTGAGAATTTCTCCAAGATTGCCAAGCCCCCCACCCTGTTGACTCAGAAGAATAAGACATATGTGTGGGGCGATAAGCAAGATGAAGCTTTCCAAATTCTGAAGGAGAAACATCATAAGCTTTATTCGTCCTTTACCTCATCATGTTGTTATTGATTAGTTCTTTCGGATATTTCGTATTTTAGGAATTATTGCGAGACTTTCGTTCCTTTATGTCGTTTCGATTTTATTTTGATATAAGTAAGTAGTTATTTGATGAAGCATCCTTTATGTGTTAAGTTGGAGTGGTAAGATGTGCAATGTGGTATATGTGCTTATATGTGAATTATGACCTGAATGTGTAGTTTTGGGAAGTAGTACACGTGTGAAGAGGCACTTATATTATTGGCTGGCCAACTAATTTAAACGGCATCACACAAGTAGGACTTATGACCTTGATTGCATTTATTTGGGTTTGGTTTGTAAGGTCTTGGTAGTGTAATATGTTTTTTGATGAGTATTCTGATTGGATGGTGGTTTTATGGGTTAGAGAATTTTCTCTTACCCTAATTAGAGGATTGTTAAATTGAGTTGTATAGTGTATTTCTTTATCTAGTATTTACGGATACCTAGTATTATTATTATTATTATTATTATGGTTGCTCGTTGCTCGGTGGTTTGTTCGAATTTCCTGAGTCTAAGCTTAGCATATCGTACTTTGTTAGTACGGATACCCGATATTTCCTATTCGACGTCTTGATGTATATTGGTTGTTCGGAGTTTGCTCTTTCGGATATAGGCGTGGTTTGTTAGTTGTTTTGTTGCATTGATTACTCGTATGATGTATTCTATTTGTACGTTTCTTTTAGCACTAATTGTTCCTAAATTTAGTGTGGATTCATTACTCCTTGTTGTATATCCCTTGGTTTTCGTAACCCGTTGGCGGTTATAGTATCGATGCTTTTAGGTTTGCTCAGTTGTCGTTATTTTGGATAAGACCTTCGGATTTCTTTTAGGTAGTAACGTCTTGCATGAGTTTCTTTTTACGAGTTCGTTTGATTTTATTTTAAGTATATGGTTCCTGGTGTTTACTTTTGTTTTCAAACAATAGAATTGTGTTAGAGTCTGTACGGTGTTTTACGATCCCTTTTGGTATTATGGTGTCCTTTGTTTGAGTAACATATTTTATAATTGATGTCTAATTATAAAAGCCCTTTTTAAGTATTGTGTTAGTGTTTGGAAAAAAAAACTGTGTTTAAAATAATCTTTATAAATAGAATATGTTTAAATGGCCTATGTAAATAGGATATGAAAATTGTTGAGTGGTTAAATAAATTTTATTTTATTATAAAAAGCAGGTTTAAAGTGATTCATAGTGGTAAGGTACGATATACCATTAGATAACCATCTCTAGATTTTTATGACAAACCAGAAAATGGGGGGGGCAATTCTATAAAGATTTACATTTAAAGAATTTTTATTTATTATTCAAAATAATTTTTATACTTAAAGTGACTTTCTTTATTTTAAATTGATTTTTATAAAAACATTATTTAATTTGGTCATTCGAGTAAAGTCGATAATTGGTATGAGAATTTCCGTCCTTCGTATTGATATTTTTTTATGTGTTCTTTTGTCGTGGTACGTCTGTTGATTTTCTTTCGTTTGCGTGTTCACTCGGTACATATACGTATCCTTTTTCTTTCAAATGATTCTTATGTCATTTGATCCACGTCTATTTGCATATGTTTAATCTCCTATATGCATTCTAGCCTTTGACTCGATAATCGTTTGTTATCCTATTCGATTGTTCGTAACCTTTGGAGTTCGTTGATACCGTTGAGTCGTGGAAACTTTGATGTGATTGTGGGAAAGGACTGGTTGTCCAAGAGGAAGTTTGTGATAGTATGTCATGAGAAGGTGGTTAGGATACCGTTGGAAGGTGATGAGATACTTCGAGTTCATGGGGAACGTACTTTGTGAGCCGCCAAAGCCCTAATGAACGCTAAGGTAGATGAACCTAGGATAGGTGATATACCCATGGTGCATGATTTTATTGATGTGTTTCTGGAAGATTTATTTATGACCATCGCAGCGACAAGTTGAGTTCCGTATAGACTTAGTTCATGGAGCGACGCCAGTCGCGAAGTCTCCATATCGTCTAGCACCCTCAGAAATGCAAGAATTGTCTGGACAACTTCAAGAGCTGGAAGACAAGGGTTTCATATGATCTAGTCATTTTTCGTGGGGAGCACCGGTGTTATTTGTTAAGAAGAAGGATGGTTCTTTTCGCATGAGTATTGATTATACGGAGTTGAACAAATTAACTGTTAAAAACCGTTATCTACTCCCTAGGATTGATGACTTGTTTGATCAGTTACGAGGAGCATGTCCTTTCTTAAAGATAGATTTTTGGTCAGGTTATCATCTGCTACGAGTGCATGAGGATGCCATTCCAAATACCATATTTCGAACGAGATACAGACATTTTGAGTCTACGGTTATGCCTTTTGGGTTAACCAATGCACCAGCGGTTTTCCTGGACTTAATGAACCAGGTTTGCAAACCGTACTTAGGTAAGTTTGTCATCGTATTCATTGATGGCGTTCTGGCCTACTCAAAGTTGAAGGAGGAACATGAAGTTCATTTGAAGTTAGTGTTAGAGTCATTGCGGAAGGAGAAGTTGTATGCTAAGTTTTCTAAGTGTGAGCTTTGGTTGGAAGAAGTGCATTTTCTTGGTCACGTGGTCAACCATAACATATTCATGTGGAGACGAGTGAGAGTGAGGCAGTAAGGAATTGGATGATTATTCTTAGGATTAGCAGGTTACTACCGACGTTCATCGTGAATTTTTTTAGATTGTTGAACTCCCTTACTTCCCTAACTGAGAGTAATCAGAAGTATGAGTGGGCGCAGAATGAGAAGAGGCTTTCCAGACATTGAAGAATGATTTGTGTGACGCTTCGATAAATCGAATGTAGTGGTTGATGCGTTGAGTAGAAAGGGAGAGTGAAACTAATACGAGTAAGAGCAATGTCTATGACTACCCAGTCAAGTGTTAAGGACAAGATATTGGCTACTCCAAGTGAGACATCCAAGGTAAAGAACGCGCTAGCAGAAATGTTGTGTGACTTAGACCAACAAATGGAAAAGAGGGCAGATGATGGTTAGTACTTTATGGATTAAATTGTATAGTGAGTATGAGTATGAAATTCGCTACCATCCAAGTAAGGCAAATGTGGTGACTGATGCGTTAAGTAGGAAGGAACGAGTGAAACCTAGACATGTTCGAGCGACGGCTATGGCCATTCAATATGAGGTAAGAGGAAAGATACTAGCAGCCTAAGTTGAGGAGTTCAAGCAAGAGAGCATATTCGCAGAAAGACTACATGGTTTAGATCAACAGATAGAAAGGAAAGAAGACGATAGTTTGTATTTTATAGATCGTATTTAGGTTCCATTAGTAGGAAGTGAAATGGATGAGGCCTATGCATCAAGGTACTTGGTACATCCGGGAGCGGATAAGAAGTACTATAACCTTGGAGACATGTAGTGGTGGCTATGAATAGGGAAGGATATAGCTATCTATATTAGCAAAATTCTAACTTGTTTAAGAGGTGAAGGCTGCAATGCCAAAGACTTTTGGTTTGCTGCAACAACCTGAGATACATGAGTGAAAATAGGTTAGAATTACCATGGATTTTATCACTAAATTGCCAAGGTCAAGTAGTGGGAATGATATGATTTGGGTCATGGTCGATAAACTGGCCAAGTTAGCTCATTTTCTAGCTATACAAGAAGATTTCAAGATGTGAAGTTGGCAAGGATTTATATTGATAAGATAATAGCAAGGAATGGAATTCTGGTGACGATCAACTCAGATTGTGATGGATGATTTACCTCGTGATTTTGGCAGACGCTACAGAAAGTGTTAGAGATGCGATTGGATTTGAGTACTGCTTAGCATCCTCAAGCGGATGGACAAAGTAAACGTATGATTTAGGCTTTGGAAGATATAATGAGGGCATGTGTTATTGATTTTGGTGGAAGTTATCATTCGAGCATTCGGTGTGCTCCGTTTGAAGCCTTGTATGGAAGGAAATGTAGATCACATGTTTTTTGGGCAGAGATTTGAGAAAGTAATTCGATTGGACCAGAAATTGTGCAAGAAACGACTGATAAGGAAGTGTCGATCAAGGAAAAGTTCAAAGCAGTGAGAGATCGTCAAAAGATCTATGCTGGTAATAGGCGTAAGCCATTAGAGTTCGAGGTAGGAGATCATGTGTTGTTAAAGGTGTCGCCTTGGAAGGGTGTGATTTGTTTTGAGAAGAAAGGAAAGTTAGCACCAAGGTATGTAGAACCGTTTAAGATCCTTGAAAGGATTGGCCTTGTAGCTTATAGGTTGAGGTTACCTGAGGAGTTGGGTAACGTGCATGACACATTTCATGTGTCAAATCTAAAGAAATGTCTGGCGGATGCTAATTTGCATGTGCCATTGGATGAGATCAAAATCGACAAGACTTTACGTTTTGTTGAGGAACCCGTAGAGATTATGGATCGTTAGATTAGGAATTTGAAGCGTAGTAAGATATCACTTGTGAATGTTCGTTAGAATTTAAAGCGTGGTCCCAAGTTCACTTGGGAGCGCGAAGATTATATGAAGTCTAAGTATCCTCAGTTGTTTGTTGATCGTGCTGCTGAATCGGCTAGTTAAATCTCAAGACGAGATTTCCATAAGGAGGGGATACTGTGACAACCGTGATTTGAGCGGGTTGGTTTATACCTTTAGAAATGGCTAAGAGTCCATTTTGTGTGAATTCTTGTGTGATATGTGTTATACATGTGTGCTAAGTGGTTTCGGTATGTGCTTAATATCATTTTGAGGTGTATGGACATATCATTTTGAGTGTGTTTGTGTTTGGTAATAAGTATTCCATTTGTTCACGTTTAGTGATAATGGAAATGAATGGCGTATTGCATGCAATGCTACGTCAATAGTTGGATGATTAAGTGTTAAGCATTTAGGAGAAATGTGCCATGTTGGAAATGAGTTAAGTAAGTGAAATATAGAAGTTTGTAGCAAACTTTCTAAAAATAGAAAGTGGTTTGGTGAAATGAAAGTTATATTTAGAAAGTTTAGTAAGTAGCGTTTAAGTAAAAATGTTTAATCAAATTAGATTAGGTTTTTATAAAAACTTAAGGTAATGAAGGAAATTAGTTAATTAATAATTTAAATTTTAAAAAAATATAAAAATATGTATTTAAATAGGGGGCCCGATCGGTTTTGGTTAGGAATTGGGTTTAGGAGTTATAATTTTTATCAAATTGGGCTTAGAGAAGGATAAGGACCCACTAGAGATAAATACCAATGAACCTAGCCCATTATCCCCTTCCCCTTCCCCTCTTTTGGTCGTTCATATGCAGCCCCAAAACCCTAAGGAAGTCAATTTTCATTGTTGATCCAAGGAAAACCTCAAGAATCGTTGTTTAGGTTCTAGCATTCAAGGTAAGCATGTTAATCCTATCTAATTTATATATTCATGTAACATAATTTATGATGGATCTAGGGTTTTCATAAAATTCAGAATATTAATGATATTTAATGATGATAGAATGATTAGGGCTTGATTAGGGTCATGTTCATGCAATTGGTTAGGTTAGATTTGCGTTAAAACTTGATTTAGGGTTGAGCAGAATTTAGGGCTGTGTTCAACTGATGATATCTAGATGATAAAAACGTGTTTTGATATGATTCCAGTGCCTAAATTGTAGTTCAAAGAGTCTACTTTTCAGAAAGTCCATCCTCGATTGATTTGGAGTTCGGGAAGTTGGTTAAACATTAGTTACAAGAAAAGTTGTCAAAACAGTAAATACGGGTCAGATTTAGGTCATGTTTAGGAGGGTAAAACCTATACTTAAAATTCGAATTAAGCTTAGCCCTTCTACAGTAGTTAAGTTCCATATGTATATAAAGAAACCCCAGAATGAGAGATTCTAATTATTTTATGTCTAAGTATGAGGGGGTTAGAACAAAGTCCTAACAATTTAGTGTCCCAAACAGACCGAATTCGACAAAATTGACGTTTTGCTTTCATAGGAGTACTTTTCATGTACATGATTTTGGAAATCCCAAGTAGTGAATATACTCATAAAAGAACATTGTGGATTTTTGGTAATAATTATAGAGGGTCATAAAGTAATGGTTTGGGGTACGAAAAGTCATGCATAAAATTCTGCAAATCTGAGTAATCATAAGTAACTAGTGGAAGAGTTAATGAGTGGTTAAGTTTTGGGCTGGTGGTCGGGTGACCCAGATGGTTAATTAAACCCTTAGAAATCCATCATATGAGTGTTACATGGACATGAGCTTTTAGCTTGGTCACGTGTAACACATTTGTCTTTGTATTGTGTAGCTTGTGGGAATATTGTTTGGAAGTTGCTTGTGCTTCAGGTGAGTTTCATAGCCCCTCTTTTCTTATGAAATTAATTATGGTGGAAATGAAACAAATTGTTTGGAAATATTTTGATTACTGTATAATGAGATGTCGAAATATGCTATGGACTATAACGTGACTATTGTATTTGTGTGCTAACATTTTTGTGATGTGATATTTGAGAATTGTGAACTAAGTCAGGGGATCACCTGGCGGGTATCCATGGCCTGTATAGTGAAGTGTACTGTGGCTAGCGGGCAGGATGGTAACTTTGAGAGAATCTACGTTCCAGTCTAAAGGGTAACCATAGGGACCTTTTGAACGATTGAGACGTCTTATAAATCGTTACTGGGAAATCGTGTAATTGGATTGTATTTGATTGGATTGTATTGGCTTAGGTTGTTTGTGCATGTACCTGTATGATATTTCATTAAGGTCCAGCAATGTTTATTCTATTATCACAATAATGATCAGTTTATATATCGTCTTAAACCAATGGACTCCCAACTTTATGTTGACGTTTTTAAGCATCATTTTCTGCTGAGTATCATGATGATAAGAAGGATGTTATGAAGAGTTGCTAGAGAAATCCTAGGCATTGCTTGTGGAGTTGTGTTTCTAGTCTTTTCATTTATGACATTTGTTTTGCTTGATACTTGTTTGTTGGAGATTGTTAGTATTTGGATTATGTTGTTTCGTGTATGACATTACTTTAGTAATGCAAGACTCCTTTATCTTGTGTTGGGTATTGTCATGACACATAGTGTCCATTTGATTATTTCCTTCATTTAGATTTCTCTATAGTAGACTTCATTGTGTTGTGATGATATCCATGATGTTACGCCTCGTGTTTCCGCGTAGGCGGGGTGTGACAACAACCACTTAGAACCTTAATAACCCATATCCACAACATCATTTTCCCTCTTAGTAACACATTCATACAACCTAGACACAAACATGTTCACAATACCAAGAAGCTCCAAGTCCTCCATCTGATTGGCCTTCAATCGACGCATCCACCAAGAAGTAGGAACGTGATCAGGCATACGCTCCATCTGAGTAATAACATTGCGACGCCTGACAACACGTTCAGCCACATCTGTTCGACAACAAACGGCCTTTGACCTTAGCTCTCGCAGCTCTGAAACTTCTCCATGAAACCAAGAACCCATGCGTGTATCTAGAGCGATTCTGCCACTTGGAAGAGGTTCCATCACAAAACTATGGAAAAAAAAGAGACCAATGATATTCCAAGAGGCAACTAACCCGTGTATAAATATAGGAAGGCATCGCCATAACTGCACTGCCGCACACAAACAGTGAATAATAATTAGAAGCCGAACTCCAACAGTCGTTTCTAATTAAGTCAGTTACATGAACTATCAAATCGTGTCTCCCAAAATTCTTTTATACCCTATAAAAAGGAGATATTACAAGGCCAACCCTTTAAATATAAATAAAGAAACTTATCAGTTCTTCTATATACTATAATCTAAAACATTAAAATACAAGTTTACAAAAACAAACTTTCCACTACATGGAGAAAAACTGTATTAATCCCCGCCGCAACGCGCGAGTAATAAGCCCTATTGTATATACTAAAGATAGTTAGATGTTACCTAATTTTTTAATTCAAAAAATAAGTTTTTAATATTAGCCACTAATTAGTCAGCTCAATATGCAATCCTTAGCTTAGGCTCGCGGGTAGGTCGGGCTTGGGCTATTTATTTTTTAATAGGCTTTAACATGTTTTTATTTGGTCCGTCAAAGATTGACTAAGCCCGTCTTAACTATTTTTCACGTATATACATAGCAAGTCGTTATTCAGTTGATCACAACAAGTATCAAATAACCGTAAAACAACACAGCAAACATCACGCAGCAAAACGCGGTATCAAACCTAGTTTAATACTAAATATAGAATATTGGAGAAAAAAAATAGAAACAAAGCTTGTGGCCTTGTTGATTTTAAAACATTGAAAAGTGATACGCAGGTTTTAGGCTTTCTTTGGGCCGTGCCCAATTTTATCAAACGGGTTTTTAGCCCAACTAGAACTAACACTTAAATGTTATGACTTAGAGCACTGTGAGTGGTGGTGTCAAACTCAAAAAGTGGTGTCACGTCAGCAAAAGAAAGTTTGGCATCAGAAATGCTATGACATCAGAATTCAATGGCATTGGTTTGGCACCAAAATTCTGGTGTCATAGCATTTTTTTATTAACTTTTTTTAAATAAAAAATTTAAATAAACTTAAATTAAATTTTATTTAATTAAAATATAACATAAAACTTAATCATTACATAAAACTCAAACATTACATAAAATTAAATATTGAATAAAATTAAACATTATATAAATAAAAACACAAACTACTCATCATCATTATTCCATAGATGCTCCATAAGGTCTTGTCGAAAATCGATGTGTGTTTTCCTATCGCGAAGTTCTTTTGTCTTCCTAACATGTAAGTCACATCTTTCGACCCAATCTTTAATAATGTTCGGTGCTGGATTCACGAACACATCTCTAAAGTTAACTTCAAATCCCTCGTCTTCCAATATCATGTTATGTAAAATTATACAACAATACATGATTCTTTTGAGGATGTTGATTTGCATTGCACGCGCGGGTTGTCGTATAATACCCCAACGACCTTGTAGGACTCCGAATGCCCTTTCAATATCTTTTCTTACAGCTTCTTGAACTCTTTTAAACTTCAAGGTTTTTTCATCCCTTGCAACAGAAAACGTTTTGACAAACGTAGACCATGCTGGATAAATACCGTCGGCTAAATAGTAACATTTCATATATGTATGCCCGTTTACAACAAACGGACACTTTGAAGCTATATCAGCAATTTCATCATCAAATAATGGCAAACCATATAACACATTTAAATCATTATTCGTCCCAGGAACCCCAAAATATGCATGCCAAATCCATAATTTTTGATCAGCAACAACTTCTAACATAAGAGTTGGGTATTTATTAGTACTCCTTTTGAACTGCCCATGTAACGACTTTGGATAGTTTTTCCAATCCCAATGCATACAATCGATACTCCCGAGCATTCCTGGGAGTCCATGTTTTTCTTCTGTTTTTTTAATATCAGTTGCAGTTGGCCTTCTTAAAAACTTATCATAATATAAAACGTGAATGCACTTAGTAAAGTGATCTAAGCATTCTCGTGAAGTACGTTCAGCAATTTGCAAATACTCATCAAATGCATCAGGTGAAGTGTCGTACGCCATTTGGCGTACGGCGGATGTACACTTTAAAATAAGACAAATACTTTTACGACCGGTCGCATCGAGCCGTGATCTAAAATAACTAAAGTACTCAGGCAGGGGTTGCACATCATAACTTAAGATATCGTTGAGTATTTTATTAAAAAGTCTAGAGCTCATACGATACATGCGCCTAAACTTTTTTCAGGATATTTAGGTTCATACTCGTCGTGGCCAAAATAGTCGTCGATTAGCCTTTGTTCCGCCTCTTCTCGTTCACGATATATGTATGTCCTCCTCCTCTTTGGACCATCACTCAAACCCCCGGCTTCTTGCTCATACAAACCCACATAATGTTGATACGACTCATAATCCCGCATATATCGATCATAGTCGGGTTGAAAGATCGCATCATAATGATCGTATGTGTCAGTTGGGTCGAAATCGTTGAGATTATTTTGATCCATATTTGAAAGAAAAAATAGAAGTATTGATGTAGAAGATGTATTGAAAGGGGGTATTTATATGATTTTTAAAGGGGTAAAATTAAAGTTTTGAAGGTATTTTTTTGAAAAACCGCTCCCCCCAACGGTCCTCCAACGGATACTCTAAAAAAAAATAAGTTTCGCGTGGGCTGTTAGCCATGACGCGAGAAGACTTGGCGCCTGGCTGGGAGTGGTGCGCCATGGTTTTTTTTCGCGCCAAGGTTTGGTTTCAGGCTAACAGCCGACCACTCCCTCCGCTCTTATGATATTTTTTTTCTTTCTTACGAGTTACGAGTACGAATAATGGAAACATTTGTGTTTTTCAGTTGAAATGGAAATATAGTTGTCATTTTATTACCCTCTTATTTATTCCAAGAAGTGGGGGGGCATTACACATGTTCTTTTTACCTGTTTTAGATACCATTTTATTTTGACTTGCTAGTCAGTTATCTCTTTCTGAAACAAATATACTATTTGATATTTGTACCTATGGATCAAGAAAAGCATAAATTGAAACTATTTGTACCTTAGGTTAGGGTCACCGATTTATTTATGTGAAAATTCTCAAAATGGTGAATTTTCTTATTTGGCCATTTTGAAGAAAAAAATATTCTTTATTTATTTGTTTAGAGGAGACAATATACATAAAGTCATAAATCATGTGATTTAAAGAAGCTCAAAATCGTGATATTGCAGTACCTAATTAATGTAAGCTTGTGCAGACTTTTTTAACTTTTACTTTTTTGAATAGAGTTTAGTTTGCTTGAAGATTGAGAATCGACTAGTATTGTTGCAACTGAACTGTTGCTCATTCCACCAAGCTTTGCAATAAAATATATAAAAAATCACTAAATAATCAAAAAATAAAAAAGTACTACTTTGTCTCAAAATTAGAATCCCTGTTTCATATTTTTTATTATCTCAAATTAATTGTTCACTTTTAAAAATAGATAAAAAAGTTTAATTAAATTTTTCGTATCACTTTCACTTAAAGTAATAATTACAAACTTTAAAAATTATAAATTAGTTGATTAAGAATAAAAAATGTCATTTAGTGTAAAAAGTAAAAGAAAAAAATGTTTTGACTGTTTTTTTTCAATGTAAGTTACTTTTAAATTGATTTGAAACTTGTACTTTTAGTGCAACAAAAACAACCATCACTACTAAAAAAATGTCATTAGCAACAATTAAAAGTAGTTGCTAAATTAAGCATTTTGCATTTAATTTAGCAAGGAAAATGTTAAGATAGTTGCAATTTTTTTAGCAACAAAAGAATTAGTCGTTTTTTCAAATGATCATTAATATTGGTTGTTAATTTAGCAACGACTAATTAATTTCGTTGCATTCTAAAATTAGCACCCGTTGAATTAGCTTAGTTGTTAATTCGACGGGTGCTAATTTTAAAATGCAACGAAATTAATTAGTCGTTGCTAAATTAACAACCAATATTAATGATTATTTGAAGAAACGACTAATTTTTTTGTTGCTAAAAAAATTGCAACTATCTTAACATTTTCCTTGATAAATTAGATGCAAAATGAGTAATTTAGCAATGACTTTTAATTGTTGCTAATGACATTTTTTTTCTAGCAGTGCATTAGTATATTTTTTCCGACTAAATTTTTCTTTTTTAGAAAATCAAAAAGGAATTCAATAGTTTGATTTTTATATTGACGAAAACAAAATTTGATCGCAGGAAATAGCCACAATTCTCAGATTTAGATTTTTTTTTTCTTCTAGAAACTGTATTACCCATTCATTTAGTTAAGATATTAGCGCAATGGGCTGAAGTTGAGGCCGGGGCTACTGGCGGAGCCAGGATCTTGGCATACAGGGGGCCAAAAAAAAATCTTTGAAAACAGCTTCAAAAATCGCAGCTTTTGAGTAGCGTTTTTAACAATTTTTTAGCAGCTTTTAGCAATTTCTTAGCATCTTTTAGTAGCTTTTCAATAGTTTTTTGATATTTAAACAGCCTTATCGAGGGCAATTTGAGATTTAGGATGGGAGCAAGCTAAAAATAAAGCCATAAAAACACAATTTTTGCACTAAAAAAAAACTCGCCAGTTTATCGTGGGCAACGGCCCCCCCTACCTAGTACATGGCTCCGCCCCTGGCTGGGACTAAAGATATAAGCCAAAAGTTGAACCTTATATTTTTATAAAGTTGTTTAGCGAATGAGTTAAAGTTAAAACTTATTAATGTAAAATCGCATAAAAATACATCAAATTAAATTCACACATATTTCTAACTTTTACGTCATAATCCATTATATTTTAAAAAGGTATTTACATAATTTTACTAGCTATAAGCCCATGTAAGCCCTTTTCTATAGGTTAGGGCTTATAAAGGCTTATCGCTTATAAAAACATCCATAAGTCTGTGTGTGACAAACGAGACTTATTTTATAAGCCATATTATTTTAAAAGCTCAAGCCCTAATAAGCCTCAAAAAGCCCTAACCAAACATAGACACAGTAAACTGGTTTGTGAAAAGTTTTGTGGAAATCTTTTTGTGTTTCTAGCAATTCTCGTTTTATAAAGCCAGTTTGCTCACAAGAAAACGACATTGATGATTGATCTACTAGTTTTAGGTAAAAGGGTCCGTTAACTGTATAAGATTAAAATTATAAAAAGCATTTATAACTAAGACTATGACAAAAAATTGTTGCGACAAGTATGCGTACCAAGTTTTTAGTTCACTAAAAGCGAGACCCACGGTTCAAACCTCATTACGTTAGTAAAATGGTTAGACAGTTACAGGGCTATATTGGTTAAGACGCGTATATTTGAGTTAAAAACCCGTCATCCATAACCCTATCCGTCTTTTACTATCATCCCATGAACAAAATAAAAAGTGGAATGCACATATGTATATATTTTCTGAAAACATGTTTTTGAACAGAAGGCAAGAAAATAGTCTCTTATGAATTAGCAACTTAGCAAGGAGGTGTAATAATACAGATAAAATAAAGTTTAACTTAAACCAGAAACAGTATGTAATAAGACATGAGTTTCATTAAGGTAAAATTTCATAAACAAAAAACTTTAACATTACCAAACTAGTCTTGTTGTTTCTTGAGTCAAGATGGCACTCGGAACAAAGGAATGAGTGAAGCTGTCCGCATGACCTAGCTACGGTTTATTAGTACTAGCTAGCTAGTTTTAACAAACACCGGATAGATCATGCTGGCAGCTTCACTATTTCCTCAAATTCCATCATCATTATTTTCTTTCAAAAACCTAACCTCAAACTGAGAATATGATATGTTGGAGTGGGAATTGAATAATTGAATAAGAATGATATATGGTATGTAAAGCATGGACCCTAAGATTTTGGATTTATAATGGATGTGGGAGTGGTCCTAGGGTTTTCGAAGATTGTAACCTAGAGAGGTAGAAACAAGAGTATAAAACTAGATGGTGAAACAGTGAAATAAAGACACTTTTAAAGACTGAATCATGTGAGTAGCAGCTGGAAATAACAGCTCATAACCTAAGCCCTTGACTGCTACTTCACCTAGGGTTTTACTTGCAATAAATATATGTTTATCTATATTTTATACTACTACTAGAGACAAATTTTTTGAAAAAATATATATTAGCTCTCAAAATAATTGTCTGTGAATAAGTTTTAGCATATTTCAAAAAATTACAGTATTATTTCATATTTCAAATGTGTGATGTGTATTTTACGTGATGCTTCGCAATTTATCACACTTCCTAATTCTTTGTGCTACACGTAAACTTTCTAACATATCAAGCGTACTAATATTAGCTGCTTTATAATTCACTGTTAATACTGACACATACATAATATTACGCCAAAGATACGAATGTGGTTATTCGGAAGAGTTTTGTTACATACACGTAATGTTTACAAAAGAAAATTTACAAAATGACTTGTCAATGTTTTAATTGGTGACTTTTGATATAATTTCTCTCTTTTCTCTTTGAATAACTCAATCACACATTGTCAACTTAATTTTGTAGATGTTCTTTTGTATATATTATGTGGATTTAGCAAAACTCTATTCAGAAATGGCATCAAACGACAGGGTTTCAGTTCTAGCCAATGGGTCGCAAGAAATGCCGATGAGCCCGTGTGACCTTCACGTAATCGTGGGACCGTTTGAACTCAATTATTTATTTTTATTTTGCGCTTTTGTGTGATTACATCATTCTTCTGTTAGTTGATATGTTTCGGATAATGAGATAAATAAACATCTTTGACATTATCATAATACACAAGAGTAGCAGTGAGGTGTGTAATCCCGAAAAAGATTGTGTAGCCATGTTGTCTCAGTAATAGCATTAGCAACGTTAAGATATTTAGTTTCGGCATTAGAACGAACAAAACACATTGAGATTGACATTCATTTTGTTCGTGGTATGATTTATATGGGTCACGTGCTTGTTATTCATGTTCCATCTCATTACCAGTATGCGAATATCTTTATCAAAGGTCTTCCTTCGAAGTTATTTGAAGAGTTTCGCACCAGTTTGATTTGAGTGTTCGATTGCTTCTCGCTCTCAAACTGCGCAGGAGTGTTAGGTGATATTTTTGGTCCATTGTGTTTAGTTATAAGGCTTTAGCCCGTGTATGTTTCTTCTAAATCATTCCTTTGTAACTTATATATTATGACCCTTTAATTGATTAATACAATGAATTTATCAAATCTAACATCCTCCGCCTATAAGTCTCACGGTCGCGTCAAATTATTATGTAACTCATTTCTTTCTTTTTGAACGAAAATGTGCTCAATTGTGAATAACAAGAACAATATAAGTTCTTTACGCTAATTTTCTCTATTCTAAAGTAATTTGTGTGGTGTTAAACAAAGAAAAATGAGGTTTTTGTGTTTGAGGTGTTAAAACAAAGCGAAAAATGAGGTTTTGTGTTCTTGGGGGGTATTAGGGGGAGGCGGGGGGGGCATAAGGGGGCCCCTAAAAAAAACCCAAAAAAATAAATTAAAACAAAAGGGGCTTAGGGGGGAGGGAATATACGGGGGGGGGGTGGGCGGAAAAAAAAAAAATTTTATTCCCTTAAAAAACCAAAACAAAGGCGAAGGTGTGGGGGTAAAAAAACACATTTTTTTTTTAAACCCCCATTTTTTTTTATTTTTTTTTTTTTTTTTCCTTTTATATATGGCTATATTATCTTACAAGTAATTTTATATTTTTTTCTATATATTTTAAGTAGTATCGAGTTCACTCTTTGATCGATATGAGAAATTGAGAATAATTCTTATGACTTGTTATTTATATCCGTTAGAGCGTCAGATGCAGTAACTTAAGCTAAAACGTCATTTTATGGTCATCTTTGATTTTCTCCGTTTCACTTACCACTCATTCACACACTCAAAAACACTAACCCAATAACTTAAGTAAAAACCTCATTTTTTTAATATTTAAAATAAACAAAAACACTCCATTTCTTTCATAAATTTGGCGTACTACAGTTTCTTGGCGAAACTTTTGACGAGGAGGGTGGGCAGTGCACTAACATGGGTTTGGACCGAGCCAAAAGAATGCCACATATGAATAGTGCAGGGTGATAGTATATAATGTGTGTTGAAAGCAATGATGAGGTGTGTGTTTATGAGTATATTCTATGTAATTCGTTTATAAACGTGTTATAGATAATGATAAGTAAAGTTAAAAGTAACTATAACGAGGCAAAAGTGATGGAAGAGGGAGACAAATAAGGCTTTCAGTGATGTTGAGATGAAAAATTAGGAAAATCTACACACAAAATTGGTGACAAAAGAAAAGTTGGTTTGTTTATTAGTATGAACAAGCAAGATTACCCGCGCGTTGCTGCGGGCGTTAATTTTTCGCGCGTTGTTGTGAGACGTTAATTTTTTATTTTTATTTTTTTTATTTGTTTTTTCGCGCGTTTTTTTTATGTTTAATAGTGTAAGTTTAATTTTTCTTGCACGTTACTGCGGGGCGTTAATTTTTCGTGCGTTGTTGCGTGTCATTAATTCTTTTTTTTTTCCTTTAATTTTGTGCGAGTTTATTTTGTCGGTCTCATATTTAATAGTGCGGGTTTACTTTTTCAGTATCGTGTTTAGTAGTTTTTTTATGGTCTTACGCGTTGTTGCGTCGCGTTAAAATTTTATTTTTTTTATTTTTTATTTTTTTTGAGAATTTTTTTTTTTTTGGTCTCATGGTGTAAAATGACACTGTTTAAGTCAATTCGGAAATGTCACCGTGGGTATTTTTTTATCTGAATGCGTCGGTACTTTTATAACATTTATTTCCTCCCTATTTTGTGCCGACAATTAAAAAAAAACTAATGACCACTGTAGCACTGTAGCAGTGCTACAGTGCTTAAAATGAATAGTGTTTTTTTTCCTTTAATTTTGTGCGAGTTTATTTTGTCGGTCTCATATTTAATAGTGCGGGTTTACTTTTTCAGTATCGTGTTTAGTAGTTTTTTATGGTTATTACGGTTGTTGCGTTGCGTTAAAATTTTATTATTTTTAGCTAGAATACGGCTTACATTTTTCTATATATGGCTATATCTACAAGAATTTATATTTTTCTATATATTTTAAGTAGTATCGAGTTCACTCTTTGATCGATATGAGAAATTGAGAATAATTACAAAAACACTCCATTTCTTTCATAAATTTGGCGTACTACAGTTTTTTGGCGAAACTTTTGACGAGGAGGGTGGGCAGTGCACTAACATGGGTTTGGACCGAGCCAAAAACATGGCGAAACTTTTGACGAGGAGGGTGGGCAGTGCACTAACATGCGTTTGGACCGAGCCAAAAGAATGCCACATATGAATAGTGCAGGGTGATAGTATATAATGTGTGTTGAAAGCAATGATGAGGTGTGTGTTTATGAGTATATTCTATGTAATTCGTTTATAAACGTGTTATAGATAATGATAAGTAAAGTTAAAAGTAACTATAACGAGGCAAAAGTGATGGAAGAGGGAGACAAATAAGGCTTTCAGTGATGTTGAGATGAAAAATTAGGAAAATCTACACACAAAATTGGTGACAAAAGAAAAGTTGGTTTGTTTATTAGTATGAATTCTGATCCATAATATTTCCGAAAACGTTTTAAGCTTTTAATTCAGAATTAAGATTGTTTGTATAACGTCATGTGTTTTAATTACATACAAGTGGTAACAAAGAAAAGTTTGTTTATTTGTATGAGTTTGTGATTCATAATAATTTGAAAACGTTTTAATTCAGAATTAACATTGCTTGTATAAGGCTAAGCACTATAAGGTTGGTCGAGATGTGGTCTTACTCGGTCGTTGAAGGTCGGCACTATAGTGGGCTCAAGGTCGTTGAAGGTCGGCAACCATGAAAATGAAGATGCTGGTCGTCAGTAGGACCGATTCATGTTTGCACATTTGTGTGTATATTAATTAATTAAAAAATATTTTTTGTGAGGTATATTTTTTGTAGTATAGATTGTCTTGTAATGATAAAAAGTCGTTTGTAAGTCGTCGGAGAGAGAAAGCTGATGTTTCAGAAAAAATGAAAGTCGTCGTAAGTCGCTGTTAGTGGTGTTAACGAGTCGAGCTTTTAACGAGCTCGAGCTCGTTTAACTCGAGCTCGAGCTTGATAATTATTAAACTCGAGTCGAGCTCGAACAAGTTTTTATGCTCGATTATACTAACGAGCCGAGCTGTAAAATGAAACTTTCGACTCGGCTCGTTCGTAAGCTCGTTTAAGTATCTCGAGTCGAACGAGCTACTCGAGCTTAACAAGCCGAACGAGCTTAACGAGCCGAACAAGAAATGAATAGTTTTTTAGTATTTTATGTTTAAAAGTTTACACTTTTTATAAATTATAAATATAAAATGAATACGAAAGTGTAAGTGTATTTAGTTCTAGATTTTACTCAGACTTGCTACCACAACATTGGATTGTAAAATTGGAACTCTTAAATATGTTCCTTACTCGTTATATACTGCTGGCTTTAATTTATAGTCTAATCACTCCATATCTTTTACCTTCATCTTCCAATGTGGGATTAATCCACTTGATTTTGTACGATCATACTTGCACACCGTTTTTCATTAGCACTATGGATAACAATCATAAGATTAATTACTTATCATATCTTCAAAAAATTTATATCAATAAATTATTATCAAATATATAATATCTATATCTATTTGTAACATTTTAATAGATATAACACACATTATAAAT
>BQNB010051727.1:25440-40836 GCA_026074375.1 Tanacetum coccineum | reverse complement strand
CGAAATACTTTATACGGAAAGTGAACTCAACACGATACAAGCAAGATATCCAGGATCATCACACACCCTAATTTTCTAACACAATTGTCACCCCCTATATTCCTTTTCAGTTATATCGAGCAATCGTTGGTGCAAAGATATATATGGATATATAATGTTTTTAAAACCTTTAAATATTCTTGCAAATCTAGCAAGTGTATCTATATATATATCCCTTTTCATATTTGGCTCAACTACAATATATATAAGGAAATAGCAACAAACAAAAATGGAAAAACTTATATGCAAAAGGCGAATTCCAAGTTGACCTTTTCGATTCCTATTATAGTAATACACATTACAAAAGTAGTACGACGTCGTTTTTGACGTCGTGCTACAGTAAAATGAACAGTACCCGGCCCACTGGGCTCGGTTACTGTTCATCGGCCCAAAAAACAAAGACTATAATCCCTAGCCCCCCCCCGTCTTCTCCCCGTCAATATGTCTCACCATCTTTGTCCAAAATACGAAAAAAAAATTTAACGGGACGTACTCCTCATTTTTAACTATTACGGCTTTCTATCGCCTGGAAAAAAAAAACGCGCGAATTGTCATTATATATGAAACAAAACAAACTATTAAACATGAGACCGAAAAAATAAACCCGCACAAAATAATATGAAAAAAAATTGCTCAACACAAAATAAGAAAAAATTTACAAAAGTACTGATTTACTCAGATAAAAAAATACCCGCAACATTAGGCCCAACATATTTGCCCATATAAAAAAACAAACTAAAACTGGGCTCGGTTACTGTTCATCGGCCAAAAAAAAAAAAACTTTATAATCCCGCTCCCCTTCTTGGGCCAAAATAAAAAAAAATTTTTTTTTCAAAAGTGATACTACGTCGTTTTGGACTAGGTGCTACAGTAAAATGAACAGTACCCAGGCCCACTAGGCTCGTTTACTGATCATGCGCCCAAAACAAAAATTTATAATCCGGTCTCCCCTTCTTTTAGTGCCAAAATAAGAAAAAGAAAAAATTGACGGGACGTACTCTCAATTTTTCACTATCCACTAGCTCGTACTGTTCATCGGCCAAAAAAAAAAAAAAAACTTTATAATCCCGCTCCCCTTCTTTGGCCAAAATAGAAAAAAAAAATTATCGTGGACGTACCTCTCATTTTTAACTATTACTGCTTTTCTAATCGGCGCCTGGGAAAAAAAACGCGCGATTGTCATTTAATATAAGAACAAAACAAACTATTAAACATGAGACCGAAAAAATGAAGCCGAAAAAAAAATTAATGCCTCACAACAACACGCGAAAAATTAACGCCCGCAGCAACGCGCGGGTAAACATGCTTGTTGTCTATAAATACCAAGTTTTCGATGAATGCATTGTTATGGATAAGCACATCGATAAGACAATAAGGAGCGAGTTCTTACATGAAGAGATGAGCCGTCTTGTTTGGTAGCCAAGGATGACTTGCCCAATCCTAAATCAAAGTATTTATGTTTCGATACTTCCATATGGTTTAGGCGGTCACTCCTTGTGCTTACTTAACAAGCTCTTCTTTTTCATGCTAGAACCTCACTTCTTTCTTAGAGATCATTGAAATGAGATCTAGACATCGGGTTTTCACGTCACACATATCCTAGCCATGGTCATCCATGGTTGGTTCTTTGAGAACGAACATCATGTGAATGAGTAAGCTCATTAAATATGTTAATTGATTTCCGATCTATATGCATTTCTATATCGCATCGAGTAAGAAAATAAATAAACAGTTTCAGTTTTTTTTAATTTCTTGTATCATCTTAGTTAAAGCGAAACAGATTAAGATTTATGATTTTTTTTTTGTTAATCTTGCTTTACTTTGTAAAATCCTTTTGTTGTCTATCTATTGATATGTATGGATATACCAAATTCTCACGCATATGATGTTTTTCTCTCATTATCATCAATCAAAATCTCAATAATCATTCTTATTGGGTTGTAATAGAGAATAAATTTGCCAATTCACTAGCGGATATATTAACTTGATGCCTTTCTTTAGTTTAGCATAGCGGAACGCTAATACATTTGCTATTAGTTAATGTTTAAGAAGGCTATTAAAAAAAGTTAATGCTTAAGATGTTATTTCGCCCATCCAAAAGTAAATTTCTAGATACGTCACTAACAACAACTTAACCTTCACACTCACGACAGGGGGCTTGAACCCTCCATGCCCCTTCAAAGTTTCGTCGTGAAAATAACTAGCCTATCATATCTTGCACAAACTAGAAGAATAAAAATCTATTCTCAATATTGTTGAAACCACCATACCTATAATAACCTATATGGTCTAATCGTCATATGGATTTGAAACTGAGCTAACTTCTTTTTGTTTCCTAACCGGCAAAACCTAAGTGATTTAAGAAAAAGGTTTCGCAATATTTAGTGACATCTTTGTAAGCTTGTACATCTAATCAATGAATCTCTTCAATCCATTCAATACACAAACTTGTTTCCTCGATAGTACGCACAGGAATATAAGGTTTTCCCTCTTTAGGTTATCAGGGAGGGCGAGCCTTTTGAATCAGATGTACCCGGCCTCACCGGGTTAATCCCGAGACCATTTCCTACCCTTTCATGGCAACGCCCAAATGTACACACCAAGCGAGGTTTGAACCTCAGACTTCTTGTTTGAAAGCCAAATACCTTACCACTAGGCCATTTGGTGGTGATTTAGGTTGTTAATCAACGTAATCTAAAAGAAAGAGAACATAAAAAAAAGGTAGGAAATATAAGACCCAAAGCAGTTACACACTTACACTCTCATTCTACAAATGAGACCACAAGGTTCATTCTACAAATTAATGTCCATTACTTTAAGAGCTTAGCTTGTACATATATATGGATTATCTGTGTAATCAAGTTTTTTCTTTTCTTTTTTTACTAATAGCATCTCTTATTAAGCTATATATCTTGAATAATAAAGTTTGACAAAATTACTCAGTCATTTGTATAGGTAAATGAACACTAATGGATGAACGTACACTGGTTTATCATTTAAAATCGGTAGGAAATGTAGTATTCATTTAATGGTACACGATGATACATGTGGACACGTACTCTTTCCTTCAATCATACAATGAGAATATATAGAATAAAAACAAACATGAAGAAAATTCCAACTTAACAAGTTTTTGCACACCATATCTCACAGACAAGTCAAAATAAGCTCCTAGATCTCTCTCTCACACCGAAAAAGAGTATATATTGAAGAGTCAAGGAACAAAATTTATTTGGTGAATGCGGAAGATCTTGCATCAGGGTACATTGACTTCAACGACCTGGCCTTGGCCTTTGGTAACCTGATAGTAAACTAGAATCATACGTATCCGCTGTCATTTTCTTGTTTATCGGAAGTCGATTTGGTATATTTTTGAAAGTCCATATGACTGCTTATGATTCATCTTAATAGCATCATATAAAGAAAGAAAATTGTACTCATATTCTCATGAAGGACTTGGCAGCATCTGCAATTGACATCTTTGAGCCTGAAGTTTGACTTTTAATTTGGTATCTCCAGCACTTTTAGACAAAGCTTTTCTGGATTTTATGCTTCTTTGCATTCTTTGTAAACTACAAGCCACATGCATGCAAACTTTTAGTAGGTTTTTAGTTGCTTGATTTTTCAAGATAAGACACCCATGAATTGTATGATTATATCCATTGCTTTGACTAATTTATAGTTCGGTTAATTTATAGATTGGTATTTCTAATGCAAGCTATTTCTATCTATTCATTGATCAGGTTCTTATTGGTTCATTGCTTCATTTACTCCCATACTTGTTTCATGAGTTAATAAAAAAAATTATAAGTATAGCCGTGTAAGTGTTATAAGATTATATCAAACTTGATCTCTTAATTATAAAGGTGATATATTCATACATAACTCGAATTTTGAGCGTTTACTTCTTTCTATGGTGGATACTTGAGGTCTTCAAATCGTATTGACTCTTCAGGGGTTTGACATTCCATTTCTTTACGGATTGGTCTGAATTGGATGGTTGATAGGGGGGGAATAGAAGTTTGGGTGAATATATTTAACGGATAGATAGAGATGTAATAAGGGGTTGTCTGTTGAACTAGTTCCCAATTACTAAAAATCCTTAATTGTTCTCATTCCTAAAAATTACAGGTCTGCAAACTAGATAGTCAAAAATAGAGGGAATTTTTGTTTCGAGAAGGAGGTTCTGACATGAAGAGAAAGAGTTTTTGTTTAGTAGCCAAGGATGACTTGCCAGCTCCATTACAATTGATCTTTATATATCTCTTGGTTTTTGGATCATTTGGTTGGTTTCTGACAGTCAACCTGGCTATCTTGACAAGCTCTTCTCTTTCATGCTAGAGCTTCTCTTCTTCCTCCGTGACTCGCCAACATGACTAATACTTAACGGTAAATGTGGCAATTTACAGTGTACAAAACAGCTGTGTAACGTACGTTTCAATGAATTTTTTGTATGCAATGAAAACCGTTACTTGGTCGGGTGTTGCCCCTACTACTTAACAGTAAATGTGGTAAAATACTGATATAGATATAGAATTATAGAAATTTGTTGATATTTTATTTACCCAATCTTAAGTTGATTTACGCGGTCATAAATTACTACCTCTTCAGGGTATCCACAATATGCATGTTCTACTTGGATTATCTTTAAAGTTTAAAATGAAGGTTGAAATCAGAGTCAAAGTCAGAATGCAAGATTTTGTGCTACTTAATTGGAGGACATTTTCATTTTCTTTTTCTTCATAGAATTTATTCTCTTTCATATACATTGAAGATAAGAATCAACAGTGCATGATGTATTAAGATTCTTAACATCCTATGCTTGCACATCTAGAAGATGGTATTCCTTTTTAAACATATTTCCAACTACGAGTCTACAACAAACAATAAAGCGTAGCGAAAGGCGAGTTACAATTAGTTTATGACTTACTTGTGATAAACTCGGGAAATACTAGTTAATGATATGGATTTTTTTTAAAACACAAGAACGTTAGGGCATGGCCATGCTCCATAGGGGTAATTTGGACGCGTTTGTAACTTGGGTCGACCAAATGGGGGTGGCACCACTTTTTAGTGGGATACTTTGACTTTGTTTGGGTCGTCACTCCTTTAATTTTTGGGTCGACACTGTCGACCATTCTTTTTTATTTAATAAATTGTTTTAAATAAAGGAAAATATATGTATTTATTTATTTAGTTAAATAAATGTTTTAATAAATAAAGTTGGGTCGACATTTTTTTTGAACTTGGGGTCGACAATGTCGACCCAAAGATAAATATATTTATAAGCAGATTTCTTTAGCAGAGTCCACTGTCGACATTCATTAATTTGGGTTGACATTGTCGAACCCATACTCGTATTTTAAGGTCGACAATGTCGAACCCTAGTTGAACTGGGAAAAAAAAAAAAAAATTCAAGCTGCTTGTTTTCTGATTTTTCCGGGAAAAAAAAAATCTACGTTTTCATCAAATCCATAATTCGCAAATCCACTATACGATACAATACAAATCATTAAAACGTTACAATACCACAAATCACGATTCGATAAATTATTCATTCTAAACAAATCTTCGATACGATAACAGTCTAAAAGTTTTTAAGTGTTAACAAATTCACGATACAACATAACAAGTCTAACAAATCCATAATACAAACATGACAATAGCACAAGATACACCTAATCCGACCTCTCTCGACTCACTATGCACCTCCTCTTTAGCCCCCTCCTCGTACCTTCCGTATAGTCACCAGCCAGGATTGTTGATTGTCACCCTCCTCATTTTTTATCCCCCTACGTCATTGTTTTCCCGCCAACTACCCTTCTCTTGCCAAATTCATCAACGCTCGCGTTATCGTGTATTATGGGGATTGGTTATGAAGCGGGGATGGTTGGACTGTTAGAAGAATAGAGGCTAGGTGGAGTTCATAACGGGAGTTATAACAATGTATAAAGGTAGTATTGTTGACGGGAATTCTTAAGAGTGTTTGAGTGAAAGGATATGGCCGACATTAGGGAGGTTTGGAGTGGTTGGAGTGTGGGCTGGGATATCTTAGGGTGGGCCAGGTTTATCAGGTGGGCCGGGATATTGAGACGGGCCGGGATATTGAGACGGGCCGGCATAGGAAGGCTGGAGTGGTTGATTGTAAGGGAAGGGAGGGTTGAGTAAGTGAGCCCATTCAGGGCTGAGTTGGCGGCATAGTTGGAGCGTGCAAAAGCAGGAGGAGGCATTAAATGGACGAGTATGGTTTGTGTGCATAGTTAGAAAATTGTCCCTATGGCTTCCATACATCGCTACTCACTATTTTTGGTACGCGCGTCAGCTTCATGCAGCCAAAAGAAGCACCGTTGCTGCGCCTCCGCGGTTTGGCTTCCTTAAAACTCGGCCTCTTGATCTCTTTGCCTCAATATCAGTCCATCTCTCCCGACTGATAAACATCTGGAAATGCTCTGACGGGAAGTTGGCCACACCCGGTAACTTCATGCCCTTTTGCCGACACTGTCTCTAGGGGTTGGTAATCGGAACGACTTCATCCAAGATATCTTGATCTGTTTGTACGGATGACGCCGGCATCTATCCTGATCTTGCATGCTCTTCTTATCCAACTGTGAAAGAAAAGTAAAAAAAAAAGGTTAAAACAATTAAAATCAGTTATTAAGAATGTACGAGTTAATTACTTACGTATCTCTTCGGTTTTTTTGTGGTCTTAAATCCCCAGTCTCTGGCTCGACGTGCGGTTCTTCTCCCAAGTCTAATTAGGTCCTCGTAATGACCTTTCTGGAACTTTTATGTAACAATATCGAATAAATTAATAACAAGCTATAAATAAACATTTTAAACACCTTTTATATATCACAAAAATTATAATCGAGTCTTACACTAATTCTTCCTGCCTAGCGGCGAATGATTTCTTCCCTTGATGGGTTAGAATCGTGTTCTTTTCGATCGGTTAGGCGCATTGATGAGTCTTCTCGCAAACCGTTCGGAATGGGACCACCAGTCAAGCAAGTTATTTCACACTCATATTCGGTTCTGTCTCCCCCACCCCCGTTTTTTCGGCCGGAACCGGTTCAACCGGTTGACCCGGCCGGGTCGAGCCGGGTTTCAAAACACTGCTTCTTTGCATTCTTTGTAAACTACAAGCCACATGCATGCAAACTTTTAGTAGGTTTTTAGTTGCTGATTTTTCAAGTTAAGACACCCATGAATTGTATGATTATATCCATCGCTTAGACTAATTTATAGTTCGGTAGTATATAGATTTGGTTTTCTAATAGCAAAGCAATTTCTATCTATTCATTATCAGGTTCTTATTGGTTCATTGCTTCATTTACTCGTACGTGTTTCATGAGTTAATAAAAAAAATTATTAGTATAGCCGTGTAGGTGTTATAAGATTATATCAAACTTGATCTCTTAATTATAAAGGTGATATATTCATACCTAAACACGAATTTTGAGCGTTTACTTCTTTCAATGGGGGATACTTGAGTCTTCAAATCGTATTCGACTCTTCAGGGTTTGACATTCCATATCTTTACGTATGGTCTGAATTGGATGGTGATAGAGGAGGATAGAGTTTGGGAGAATATATTCTAACGATCAGATAGAGATGTAAAATAGGGTTGTAGATGACCAGATCCACATACAAATAATCCATAATTAAATTTTTTCTCATCCCTATAAATACAGGTCTGCAAATGTAGATAGTCACAAATAAGAAGAAGTTTGTTTCGAGAAGGGGAGGTTCTTACATGAAGAGAAAGAGCTTTTTGTTTAGTAGCCAAGGATGACTTGCCAGCTCCATTACGAGTGATCTTTATATATCTCTCGGTTTTTGGATCGTTTGGTTGGTTTCTGGCAGTCAACTTGGCTATCTTGACAAGCTCTTCTCTTTCATGCTAGAGCTTCTCTTCTTCCTCCTTAACTCGCCAACGTATATGACTAATACTTAACGGTAAATGTGGCAAAATACAGATGGATCAAACAGGTTGGGTAACGCGTATCAGTGAATTTTTTGTATGCAATGAAAACCGGTACTTGGTCGGGTGTAGCCCCTACTACGTAACGGTAAATGTGGCAAAATACTGATATAGATATAGAATTATAGAAATTTGTTGATATTTTATTTACCCAAATCTAAGTTGATTTACACGGTAAAAAATTACAACCTCTTCAGGGTATCCGCAATATGCATGTTCTACTTGGATTATCTTTATGATGAAGGTTGAAATCAGAATCAAAGTCAGAATGCAAGATTTTGTGCTACTCCCTCCGTCCCAAAATAAGTGTTCAGTTTGACTTTTCAGAGTCAAATTGGTTCAACTTTGACCTTAAATATAATTATTTGTGTTATATAATACTTGATGAAAATTATACCAATGAAAAATACACTTAAAACCCAATCTATTGATATATTTTGCATCAAGTATTATGTAACACACACAAAAATAGTCGGGTCGACATACTAGACCCAAAAAAACAAAAAGACAATTCCGAACACCATAAGGTCTAAGGTCGACTTAGTCCGACCCAAATGTGGAGACCCAAAATTTACGACCCAAAAAATTTTGGTTCGACATACGCGTTTGTAACTTGGTCAACAAATGGGGTCACACCATCATTTTTTATGGGATACTTTGACTTTATGTATGTTTGGGTCTACACTCCTTTTAATTTTTGGGTCGACAATGGTCGACACATACTTTTTTCTTTAATAAATGTTTTTAAATAAAGAATAAATGTAATTTATTTATTTAATAAATGTTTTAATAAATAAGTTTTGGGTCGACAATATTTTTTTGAACTTTGGTCCGACAATGTCGCCCCTAAGAAAATAGATAATAATCAGATTACTACAGCAGTCCACTGTCGACAATACCATTAATTTTGGGGGGTTGACAGATTGTCGATACGACCAAAAAACTCGAATTTAGGGTCGACAATGTCGACCCTAAGATGAACGTGGAAAAAAAAAATTCAGCTGCAGTTTTTCCAGATTTTTTCCGGAAAAAAATCTACGTTTCATCAAATCCATAATTCGCCAAATCCACTATACGATACAATAACAAATCATTAAACGTTACAATACCACAAATCACGATACGATAAATTATTATTCAAAAAATCCACGATACGATAACAAGTCTAAAAGTTTTAAGTGTTACAAATTTCCACGATACAAACATAACAAGTCTAACAAATCCATAATACAAACATGACAATAGCACAAAACACTAATCCGACTCCTCCGACTCATTCTGCACCTCCTCATTATCCCCCTCCTCGTCCTCCGAATAGTCACCACCCGATTGTTGATTGTCCCCCTCCTCATTATTATCCCCCACGTCATTGTCTTCACCCGCCAACTCCCTATCTCTAGCCAATTCATCAACGCTCCGCGTATCGTTATTATGGGGATTGGTTATGAAGCGGGGAAGTTGACTGTTAGAAGTAGAGGCTAGGTTGTAAAAAAAAAAAAGGAGTTCATAACTGTGTTATAAAAAATTTGTTAAAGGTATTATTATTTGACGGGAGTGAAAGAAATTGGTCCGACATAGGGGAGATGGAGTGGTTGGAGAGGGCGGGATATCAGGCTGGGCGCGGTTATATCCCAGGGTGGGCGGGATATTGAGACGGGCCCGGTATATTGAGACGGCCGTCCATAGGAAGGCTGAGTGGTTGATTTTAAGGGAAGGGAGGGATGAGTAAGTTAGCCCATTCAGGGCTGAGTAGGGGCATAGTTGGGCGATAGTTCACAAGCAGGGGCCATAAATTGGGACCCGAGTAAGGATAGCGTGGCATAGTTAAAAAAATCACCTATGGCTCCATACATCGTCTCACTATTTTGGTACGCCGCGTCAGCCTTCAATGCAGCCAAATAAGCCCGTTGCTGCGCCTCCGCGGTTTGCTTCCTTAACAACTCGGCCTCTTGATCTCTTTGCCTCAATATCCGGTCCATCTCCTCCCGACTTATAACATCTGGAAATGCCTGAGGACCGCGCCTGCGGGAAGTTGAGCCACCACCCGGTAACTTCCTGCCCTTTCCCGACATGTTCTGGCGGTTGGTACTCGGAACGACTTCATCCAAGATATCTTGATCTGTCTTGTACGGGATGACGCCGGCTCTAACCTGATCTTGCATGCTCTTCATATCCAACTGTGAAAGAAAAAGAAAAAAAAAGGTTAAAAACAAATAAAATAAGTTATTAAAGAATGTAACGAGTTAAATTACTTACGTATCTCTTCAGGTTTTTTTGGGTCTTAAACTCCCCAGTCTCCGGCCTCGAGTGCGTCTTCCTCCAAGTCTCAATTAGGTCCTCGTAATGACCTTTCTGGACTTTCTGTACAATATCGAATAAATTAATAACAAGCTATAAATAAACAATATAAACACTTTTAAAATATCACAAAAATTATAAAGAGTCTTACATATTCGTTCCTGCCTTGCGCGAATGATTTCTTCCCTTGATGGGTTAGAATCGTGTTCTTCGCTCGGTTGGCAGCATTCTGAAGACTTCTCGCCACCCGATCCGGATGGGACCACCAGTCAACCAAGTTATTCCACTCATCTTCGGTTCTGTCTCCCCACACTTTCTTCGGCGGCAGATGATTCCTTGCCTCCTCGGCCGAACCATATCTTGTAAAATGATCAGCCTTGATCCTTTGCTTATTTTTGCGCCAAAGGATCCTCAGTTTCAATTGCAGCCCAAGCTTTACCCTGTCCCCAACCGTATAGACATTATTGCCCATCACCACTTTATCCTGATTATTGTACCAAGAGGCGAGGTCGAAATAGCTCTACATATAAACATAAACATATGCATTTAAATAAACAAACAATTTAAACATAACACGCATATCCACACGTCGATAATAGAAGTAAAATAAACAATTATTACCTCAAGAGTAGGGAAAATATGCGCTTTATACGCCTCTGGAATTTCTTCCCACTCGCAAGCAAGGGGAAGGTACTTGACTGTTTCCCCCATTAGGCTATTCAACATGCTTGAATAATCGCCTGTAGGATGGAACGTACCTAGATCGCCGTAATCAAAGCCGATCGTCAAAGGTCGTTGGCCATTTTGTCTAAACGCCCTCCTTAAGGACGCATTCCCGGTCTCGATACGCAGGTTGGAACCTACAAAGATAAGTTATTGAGTCATGAAAATTCAAGTAAAAGAAATTAAAAATAATCAGTGTTATAAAATAATAAAAAGTTTATGTTTGTTTTTGTAAAAACGCAAACATATAAATATATATATCAAACTTTAACATTTTTTATAAAATCGTACGTACGTCAAAAGCATATCAATATTAGGCTCGTTTTGTTCGTAATTTAGAGCTCTTTACAACGGTATTTTTTTGTGGTACTACTGGTGCCGGCGGTAGTTGCTACTACCGTGGTGGTGGTGTTGTACCTGCTGCTGCTAAGGTGGTGGTTCCATCTAGTTCATCACAAACACAAAAAAAAAAACAAATTAACACAAAAAATTATACCAAAACATACAAATTAGCACACAATAATTATAAAAAAACATCATACCTTCATAAATTTAAGTTAAAGAAAAGTTAACCAAATCAAACCTCGAATTTGTGTGGGTTTTAGGGGATTTGGGAGTTGTGGTCCGATATGGGTTTTGGATTTGGAGATATGTTTTTTTTTTGTTAAACACTTAGAAAAAAAAAGAGATGGATATATCGGCTGAATTATGGAAAACGTTTAGGGTCGACATATCATTGAATTTTTGGGTCAACATTGTCGACCCTAAACGTTTTATAAAAAAAACAAATTTACACAGCTACAAAAGTATTGTTGATTACGAGTTTTGGGTCGACAATGTCGCACCCTAAACTTGTAGCGGGATAACAAAAGGTTTTTTGGCGGATTTTTTATTTTGGTGGAACTATGTTTTGTAAAATTTGGGAGATTTTTAGGGTCGACAATGCTCCGACCCTAATTGGTTTTTTTATAAATTATTAAATAAACAAGCAAAATTAACCGCGCGTAATGCGTAGTCGGAGCCGATTGCTATATCACATTTTGTTTTCTTTTAAACTTTCCAAGCTTCAACAATATATTCCGCCTTTGGGAGAATATATTCATATATATTGTAAACTACCATTGATATCCACAACTTTACATAGAAATTATTGTGCTACTTATTCATGATCCCTTTGTACAAGTTGAAAAAGCTTTAATTCGTCTTTACGTTATGCAGAAAGAGTTACGACATTATGCATAAAGAAGTATAATAATGGGAGAAATCTTTGGTTCGTTGTACATTTAGTTGGGATATTTGACCTTAATTTGGCCACTTGAAAGTATACCGCGAATCACACGACCATTTGTCAATCACTCATACCCAATATAATCTTGCTGGAATGAATATAAGATTATTTCGGCCATCCAAAAGTAAATTTCTAACTATGTGGCTAACAATAACCTTCACTGTTAAGAAGACAAGAGTGAATATATAACATCCACGTGCACATGAGAACAAAATTACTAGAAAATCATTGTTGAAAATATATGGCTATCATATCTTTGCACAAACTAGAAAATAGAATTTCATCCTTGATATCGTTGAAACTACCATACCTATATGGTCATATGGATCTGAAACTTCAGTGACCTTTTCTTACAAAAAGGGCGAAACTTGGGTACGTATTATAATGATTCGCAAGATTTAATGATATTTTTGTAGGCATGTACGTCTAGTGATTGGATCTCTTCAATCCATGCTGGTCAAACTTGTTTCCTCGATAGTACGTAGAGGAATCGAAGAAAAAAAAGTTCTTGTGGGGCTGCTAATCAATGTAATCCAAAAAAAAGTATTAAAATGATAAATGGATGCAAATAAAAGACCTAAAACAGTGACTTATGTTAGAAGTATATTTAAGATACAAGACTTTATGTTATAATTATCTATTTAGACTTTGTAATATTCTGCCAGGATTTTATTGTGGACCTATTATGTATCATTTTTTTAAACGGCTGATAATATATTGAAAAAAAAGTCTAACAAGGAGCTAGAAACTTAAAAGTATATATGAATTACAAAAAATAAAAGCATAATGATGCAACCCGGGACTTTAACTTCGAGGGAAACTAAAGGGATGAAAAAACTTTTGAAACGGAGGCCGAACATTCGGTTTTCACTCCGCCAAAAGAAAAACCCCCCGCCACGGAGGCCGAGCCATCAGTTTTCACTCCGAGGTGGTTTTTGAAGAAACCCCAAACAAGCCCCGGGGAAGAAGGAGAGACAAGAAAGCAACCTTCTGAAACAAAGCATTCAACCATTGTTCAAACACGCGGTCATTAAAGGGGACTTCAGCCAATCCGTCCAGAATAAAATCAAATTGCCTCTGTTATGGAGGCAAAGAAAAACGAAGTTGAACGAAACATTATCAAAAAAATGTACTTTTCCTCAATGGTGTGAGTTTAAAAAACACTATTTCAGAATCTCCAATAAGCCACAAAGATCTGAGGTAGAAATGATGAAAAGCCTGTGTTTCTTTTCTTTAGGATCATGCCAAGAGGATAACCAATCTTTAAACGCCTCAAAGGATAAACTTGAACAAAGGGGATTTCGCACCATCTATACACGACCTTCCATAAATCAGAAGCAATAATGCATTCAAAGAAAATATGATTGGCAGATTCAACGTTAGCATTGCAAGAGGAACAAGAAATAGCTGGAATATCCATTCCACGCAAAGAGATATTCAACCTGTGAGGAAGCCGGAATATCCATTCCTGGAGAATCATCTCTGTTAAGTTTACGAAAAAGACTCGGCCACCCCGTGTACTGTCTATAATAGCATAGCTCGTAGTTTAATCGTTAGCGTATGAATTATAGTGTTGGGCCGGGTCTTTACCCACATGTTAGCCCACTCTATAGCCCACTTAGGGCACTTAAACTCTTGTATTTAAACACCCTTTCCAGCCATGAGAAGGATTGGTTGTTCAATTCATATTACACACATTTAAGGTGTTTTCTCTCACTAGCATATTCACTTCTAGTCACTTTCTCTCTCTAGAAATTTGGCCAACCCATCATTCCTAGGCTTGTGTTATGATATCCAATATACTACAATTGGTATCAGAGCTCATGGGATGATTAGCTAGATTGTGTGTGCGTTTTCTTGGTTAGTTTAGATCAAAAGTTTGGTTTTTGAAAGTTTATGGTCTTATTCTTGACACTCTTTGATTCTCACGTTTGTGATGTTAAAGTTAGTGTTTTTATAGTTGTTATAGCCTTCTAGGATCAAGTTGTACAAAAGAAACAAAAAAAACGTTCAAAAGAGTGATTTTTAGGTGAAAAAGTTTGTATTTTTCTTGATTGTGTTTTGTCTCACTGGCATATTCTTGGTTGCTTTTTGTCAGAAAAAGTACACTGCGTTTTGTCGTTTTGGTAAAGGACAACTGTACTGCATTTTGTCTTATTAGGAGCTGCGTTTTGCTTCCTATGTTTTGCTTCTGGCGTTCTGGTGTTGCGTTTTGCCTCTGCGTTTTGCCTAGTTGAAGACCTATCTTGCGTTTTGTATAGGAGAGACTCTGTCCATTTCATTTCTTGGTTGCGTTTTGTCTCAAGAATTGACTGCGTTTTGTCTAAGGTGCTTCACTGCGATTTGCCTCTTGCGTTTTGTCTCTTGCGTTTTGTCTCCTGCGTTTTGTCTCTTGCGTTTTGTCTCTTGCGTTTTGTCTCTTGCGTTTTGTCTCCTGCGTTTTGTCTCTTGCGTTTTGTCTCTTGCGTTTTGTCTCCTGCTTTTTATCTCCTGCGTTTTGCCTCCTGCGTTTTGTCTCTTGCGTTTTGTCTCCAAGGCTGCATTTTGGGTGCTCAACAATCAGTTTCAGAAGTTCATCGATTGGCAGCACTTCTTGGATTATGACAGTGATATGACAGAGAAGCTTTTTGCTGAATACACTGGAATCCAAGTTAAACAATTTAGAGAAACACTACTCCTACACATGGCTAATGTTAAGAAGTCTGTTTCTGAAAGAACACATCATAAAAGACAGTATGATAGAAGGATGAAGAAAAGACAGATGCAGTCAAGAGAGAGTAAGGTTGTTTTGAGTAAAGCATTGGATGCTAGTTTAGTTGCTACAGAATGCGGTGGGACAAAGTCAGATGAGCATATTACGAGCAGCAGTTCATGGACTTATATCACACATGTGGTGGATGCAGATATCAGACCAGTAAATGACCAAGTGCCATTTGCTGAGGTACAATTACCTGCTCAACATAATGTCCTTGCTAATAAACAATAGCATCTGAGCAATCTGAACCCATATATGACACATATCTGTTGGAAAAGGTTAATAGCAATACCACTCCTGATTTAAAAAATA
>BQNB010051727.1:0-19258 GCA_026074375.1 Tanacetum coccineum | reverse complement strand
TATACCATAGACATACAGTAAGATAAAATATAAACGACCCAATAACACATAGAAACCCATGTGAACTGTGGTTGTTTTATGTTCTAATAGTACTATTAAGAGATGTACTTGTTGCATGTAAAAAGTATATCCACTCAAAAACTGAATTTATGGTCTCACCTCTTACTATAATCTTTTTCTGGCACAATCTCCCAATTCCTTAAACTGAAAAATGAAAAGGGGAATAAAGTTTAAGGGGCTTAAACTTATAGCAGCTTAAATATGAGTGAATCACATAATACATCATCTGTAAGAAGTTAACACAAAACGAGTAGGCAAAAAAAAACCCGTACCAGTCCTCTAACCATTTGTGGTTGACAAGCTTTATTGTCTTCTTTCTCTTTGCTGCTTCATACTTCTTGCCTATCAAATTAATAAATTAAGTACATAAATAGATGACAAAACGAGCATGTATACAAAATTACAAGTAGTAACTGGTCTAGTTAAAGTTTACCAATCAATAAAAAATGTCTATGGGAAAAAATTTAGCAGATATAGAATGAAAACCAAACCAACTACTTTATAGTTCAATCCAAATACCCAATACCAGAATATTACACACCTTCAAATTTGTAGCACATGAGATGGGTAACCGTGTCGTCTAGTAGTAATGTACATTTTGCCCCCATCAACTGAACCATTATCTGAAATGTTGAACATAATACGCTATAAATCGATCGTCTTGTTTAACAAGAATGCTTGCCAGAATAGCAGTTATAAATAAGCATACAATAATTTTCATCTTATCCTCGCCCCGGTATCCTGTTAAACATACAAGTAGCGACTGTGCACCCAAAATTCCATTTCGAGGCGGCACGTAGACGACCTGTTCAAGATACAAACTTAAACAACAACATCAACAACCTTAGGCTAACTATTTACTCAAACCTATTAAAAATCGACAACTTATGCTATTATTTTACAGCATATACTAAAAGGGTGCAACCACATAAATACAAATTTTCATTAGCATACTAACCGAGTTTGTCAAAACAGGCCCTTGCATCACAGTTATAGCCACGCCAGTATCACTCTTGTCCACTTTTGCATCTAAGCTGGTTTCCCTGTAGTTTTTTTGTGGTCTTTGCACCACATCAAAATCTTCGTCTTGCAAAATCTCTGGGGTGGGCGTTTTGGAAACCGCCACATCACCAATTACATTTTTGCAATTAAAGCCTGGAGACTTCATTCGAGTAGTTTTGAAAGCGGTATCTTTAGCAGGACTAGCAGCAGCGCTAGTGTCCAGATATGATATATCAGCTGGTACATCTTTACCCTTCAAGCCTGAGGAGTTCCTTAAAATAGTTTTGGAGGGTGTAATTCTAGCAGGACTTTTAGCGTCACTATCAGCCTGAGGGTTCTTTCTTAGCTCTTGACCACCTCCCACATGTGAGCTCTCTCTAATCAGTAAGTCATCATCGAGACTTATATATCCTTCGCAGCTTGGAACAGCCAATTGAAACTTCACTTTTCCGCTTGAAACATCCATTTTCATCATCAAGACTCGCATTCTTGCATAGTGACTTCCGTTTGACAGATTTTGAATTAGTACCGGCAGCTTCATCTGACACCACCTTTTCGGCATTACTAATCGATAGGCTACTTGAAACATCCTGCCTTATCAACGCTTCAGGCATCATCTCCAACTGTTGACAAAATCTCATTAGCATACTACACGAGTATAACGACCTGGGTATTCCAGCACCAATACTAAACCCTCTAGAAGCAATAGTATTCGACAGGCTTCTTGGCGCTTCCAACTCCATCTCCATCTCCAGCTCATAGCCACTGTAGTTACAATGAAAAATGTGTTTGAATAAATACTGCATAAATTCCTTTTATAACATGTGTCAATAATGTTGGTTAACCATATACAGTAAGATAAAATATAAACGACCCAACAGCACAATTTGATGATAGGAAAAAATGTGAACGTTTGTTGTTTTATGGTCTAATAGTATTATTAAGAGATGTACTTCTGATGATGAAATGTGAGAGCCAGACGGGACACTTGTTGCACGTAAAAAGTATAATCCACTCAAATAATGAATTTATAGTCGCACCTCTTGCTATAATCTTTTTCTGGCACAATCTCCCACTTCCTTAAACTGAAAAATGGAAAAGGGAATAAAGTTTAAGGGGCATAAACTTTATAGCAACTTAAATATGAGTGAATCACATAATACATCATGTGTAAACACAAAAACGAGCAGGCAAATAAAACCCGTACCAGTCCTCGACAAGCTTTATTGTCTTCTTTCTTGCTGCTAAATCATACTTCTGGCCTATCAAATAAATAAATAACAATTTGTAAACATAACATAAAAATTACAGTACATGATGACAAGAAAACCTTCATGATCCTAGAATTAGCCTGATGCTCTTACATAATAATTATGGTATACAAGTAGTAATTGATCTAGTTAAAGTTTACCAATCAATAAAAAAGTTTACCAGATATAGAATGAAGAAAAACCAAACTAACTACCTTAAAACTGAACCCAAATACCCAGTACGCGTATTCCTGTGAAGCACACGGATCTCCTTGCCAACTAAATTGACAATTGTAATTAAATAATAACTCATAACTTTTCACATTCTCAAGTTTAAAAAAATCACAAAAAAATATATCAAAAACTAATATCTATTCAAAACCAAATTACGAAACCAACCCTATAGTTTAAGTCACTTTCTAATAGATTACATGTTTTGTGTCACTTAGAGCAACATTTTTGAAGACTCTAGTATGCTGTATGTATGGGTGGAAACGAGCTGAGCCGAGCCCGAGCCTGCCAGAGCTTGAGCTCGGCTTGTTTATATTTCAGAAAGCCCGAGCTCGAGCTCGGCTCGTTTCAAGCCTTAAGAGTTGAGCTCGAGCTCGGTTCGAGGTATGATATATAAAGCTCGAGCTCGGCTCGTTTGTGAGGCACTTATAAAAAAATAAAACATGTCTTCTTAAACTGACTTATTCGAGCTTGTTTATCTAAAGCTCGCTTAATTTTTTTAGCTCGTTTACTAGAGCTCGTTTAGGCTTGGCTCGCAAGCCTAACCGAGCTTTGTATACAAAGCTAGGGCTCGTGCTCGTTTATTAAAGGAGCTCCAATTTAGGCTTGAGCTTGAGCTCGAGCTCGTTTAGTCTCGGCTCGTTCGAGCTTTTTACCGATCCGATCTCGAGTTTTTCACGAGCAGCTCAGCTTATTTCCACCCCTAGCTGTATGAGATGTTTAGTCCCACATTGGTATAAGAAATAAACTTTTTCCTGTTTATATATCTAGTGTAGATGGGTTCCTTCATGTTAATGATTTGCGTTAGGTTGACGCTGGTGATGTTGTTGGCTAGTATATGTAAATGAGAAAAGTTTATTTACATATCAGTTTCTTCTCACATATCAAGGGACAAATAATTTAATTTAATTTAATGGATAAGATTAAACCTTAAAAAACATCCACCACCCTTTCTTACTTTTGTATTTTTTAATTAAAACACACTTTCACTCTTATTTTTAAAAATTACATATCGCAAAAACCGCAAAACCTTACGATACATAAATTACACCATCGTGACAAACATTAAATTATCTTTCAATTGAGGGGCACTTTCATATACTTTCGACAAACCTTTTTTTTTGTATTTTTTTTGTTTTTTCTCGGTGTAGTATTTTGTTTGATATTACACTAATCTGTAAGTTAGAACACTTCACATGCTTTCGTAAAACGGGTATAAATATTTGTGTGGAACTTCAACTGACTCATCGTTTTTGGCATTGAAAAGTATATATCCTTAGCTTTCCAACCATTTATCATACATAAATTTTTGGACCTCCAAATCAAAACCGTTTATTTATAGAAGTTGGTGAATATCGAAGAATTTTATTTTTTATCATCAAACCTACTTGAAGTATCACATGTGATATAACATATTTGTACATTCGAACACTCAACATGATGTCATGAAATAAGCGTAAGTATTTATGTAAAACATTAAATGGTTCATCATGTTTAACATTAAAAAATAAAATTCTTTACCATTCTAACCATATATCAAACATAATTTGTGAAAATTAAATTAAAACAGTATTTTCTCACAAAACTATGTTTTAACCCATTTAATCCTACTAATAGTATAATATCACAAGTGATACATAACATTGATTACATGTTAAGAATTTCAAAAATAACCATAGTTAGTGCCACATTATATTGCTTTATCACATGTGATATTAATTATATGTGGAATACTATGACTAATATCACATTATATTACTTTATCCCATGAGATATTATTATTATTTATTTATCACTGGTGATACTACAATGTCAGGGGTAATAAATGTTAAGCCATGGGTGAATCTTACTTTATAAAGGTATTGGTATAGGGTTTAGTGGTTAGGGGTTTTGGTATAGAGTTTAGTGGTTAGAGGTTTAGGGTTTAGGGTATAGATTTAAAAGTTTATGTATATATCACTTGTGATATTACACATAGTGGTTTGAGGTTTAGGTTTTTGATATAAGGTAATGGTCAGGGGTTTAGGATTTTTGGTATATATTTTAAAGTTAATGTAATATGATATTATACCTAGTGGTTAGGGATTTAGGGTTTTTGGTATAGGGTTTAGTGGTTGGGGGTTTAGAGTTTTTTGGTATAAGGATTATGTTGGTTGTTGTAGATCCCAAATCAGGGTGAAGACAATCAATAGCCTAGCTAATTACTAATATGGTTACCAGATATCACTTGAAGTCGTGTAATAACTTTCCAAAGAAGATTATTCGACCCTATGCCTTGGTATCACGAATACCTCCTTGAGATATAATCAAGTGTATGTTCTTGTTTTAGGCACATATCAAGAACCTTGCGTTTCTTTTCTGTGTGTTTTTCCATGCAATTGTGATCTCTATTTATAGGGGATTTACTTAAAACTTATTCATGAAATTAATGATAGATTAATGACCAATTAATGTCTTCCATAATTATCCTTCATAATTTAGAAATTAGTGATTACATGACCAAATTAAATATATGGTCATTAATGTAGTCAAATCTACTATTTAAATAGGAAAAAGATATTACAAAACATTTAATGTAGTCAAACCTGCCACTTAAATGTTTGTAACCACCCATTTAATTCTAACTACTAAAAGAGTCAGGAAAAATCAGTGACTTGATGAGTGTACACTCCGTACCTCCAAACCCATTTTCAAGTATGATCTGATTCCCACAATTGAACTAAATTTCCAACAATCCTCCCTAATTTAGTATAATTCTTTTGCATGAAAAATTGAACATTAAACAAAACAAGTGCATAAATAAAAATGCCTGAGGATTGAATTTCCATCATAGTATATTACATGTTCAAATATTCGAGAATCAGGGTGTTCTAAGATTGAACCCTTCAACCCATTTGAATACCTGAAGATAAAATACACACAAGTTTTCAAACACATAAGAAACTCCTGACACTATACAAGCCATGTGTCCATATCCAATTCATAAATGTTGTAAGATCCAAAGTACATGCTCCTTGAGGCGGCAAAACCTCAACATTTACGTAGGTGGTTCCTCTTTATTCATGCTCCTGCTAAGCACTTTTTCAAATAAATTAATCATTGAGAAGTAAAGACTTCATCCTCCTTTTTAGAAGGTTCCAAGCACATCCTTAGGATGATATGTAAATACATGTGCTTCAATCCTCTAAATGTTCAGTTTTCCACATTAAACTCAACTACCAAGTTTTCTTAGTAGGGAGTTGGGTGTCCTAGCATTCAACGACTTAGTTAGACTTTTATCCCATCCATTTAGCAGACTTTATAACCAAGTCTCTAGCCAGTTCCTTCGTCAAGTGATCAGCTAAGTTTTGTTGAGACCTCACAAACTCTATAGATATTACCCCATTCGTGATCAGCTCACGAATCATGCTTACTTTGTAAAAACGGATATGTTCACGAGTCGAGGTTGATAAAAATGGAAAGTCGATATTTTTAGAAAAGTCATGCAGAAATTTCGTAAACTTTATAAAAGCGTCGAAAATATACTTTTATTATCAAACTTATGATAAAATGTAGAAAAACGTAAGTATCGAGTTTAGGTCAACATTTTTAGTTATCGAGTCAACGTTGATGTGTCGGGACACTAAAAGACGAAATACACTAAGAGACGAAATGTTAGTGGGTGGTAGGGGGGGATTTTGTGGTGGGGGTTTTAGGGTTTTGGTATAGATTTTAAAATTTATTTATATATCACTTGTGATATTATACCTAGTGGTTAGGGGTTTTAGAGTTTTTTTGTAATAGAGTTTAAGTGGTTAGGGTTTAGAGTTTTTGTATATATTTTGAAGTTTATGTATATAAAGTCACTTGTGATATAATACCTAATGGTAAGGTTTTAGTATAGGGATTAGTGGTTAGGGTATATGGATTTGGTATAGGATTTAGTGGTTATGCAGGAGGTTTAAGGGTTTTTGGTGTAGGGTTTAGTGGTTAGGGGTTTAGAGTTTTTGATATAAGGTTTAGTGGTTAGGGAGAGGGGTTTAGGATTTCTGGTATCGGGTTTAGCGGTTAGTGGTTTTGGGTTTTGGTATAACGTTTAGTGGTTAGTTGTTTAAGGTTTTTGGTATAGGGTTTAGTGGTTAGGGGGTATAGTTTTTTAGTAATAGTTTAAAGTTTATGTAGAACACACTTGTAGATATAATCACAAAGTGGTTAAGGTTTAGGGTTTTTTATAAAGTGTTACTGGTCTGGGTTTAAGGATTTTGGTATAGAATTTTAAAGTTTTATGATACATCACTTGGGAAGTAGTCTATATCTAATTTAGTTAGTGGTTTAGAGTTTTTGGTATATGTTTTAGTGGTTAGGGGTTTAGGGTTTTTGGTATAGATTTTAAAGTTTATGTATATATCACTTATGATATTATACTTAGTGGTTAGGGGTTTAGGATTTTTGGTATAGATCTTAAAGTTAATGTACATGATCCATTTGTAATATACCTAGTGTTATGGGGTTAGTGTTTAGTGGTTAGTGATTATGGATTTTTGGTATAATATCATAGATAGATAACGTATGAAAACAGAAGCAACCGATTGATAACTGCCAAAAACGTCTCAAAACGGCCAAATACGTTCTGAACATGGACGAAAACGCCGAAAGCGACGAACAGTGCGAGTGCAGACAAAGCATACGAAAACGAAGAAAAAACGTGCAAAAAGGGCGAAAACATGCGAAAACGTAAGAAAAATGTCAAAAAAACGGACTAAATGTGTTGAATAACAAAAGAAAACGTGTGAAAATGAAAGAAACGTAAGAAATCGTGCGAGAACATAAGAAAACGTGCGAGAACGTCTAAAAACAAGCAAAAACGCGTGAAAACGGACGAAAACGTGTGAAAACAGACAAAAATGCGCGAAAGCTGACGAAAACGCACCAAAGCCGACGAAAAGGCGCAAATGCAGACGAAAGCGTAAGAAAATGTCCAAAAACGGACAAAAACGTGTGAAAACGAAAGAAAACATGCGAAAGCGGACGAAAATAGAAGAAAAAGTGTGAAACAGACGAAAACGTATGAAAACATGCGAAAACGGACGAAAACGAAAGAATTCGTGCGAGAACATAAGAAAACCTGCGAGAACGTCTAAAAAGAACGAAAACGTGCGAAAACAGACGAAAACGCGCGAAAGCGTACGAAAACGTGCGAAAATAGACGAAAACGTACAAAAACGTATAAGAACGTAGAAAAACGTACAAAAAGGTACAAAACATACAAAAACGTAAAAAAAGTTGTTACGTACAAAATGTCAAAAGGGTTAATTAATTGCAATTTAGGCAATATTTGCCAACTCTACAAATAACGAGGGAGTGGTTAGTGTGAGTTTTAGTAAATTTACACTTTTGGTCCCTTTATGTTTTTTTTAATTTTAAATCTTGTCTTTTTAATCTAATGAAATGGATAGTCTAGATTTATTTTTAGTATGTAGGGAGAAACTAGCATGCAAAATAACTCACCTCATATTTTTAATCATAAGCTAATTGTGAATGAACATTCCTAAAAGGTATAAACACGTATTTAGAAAATAAAATATATTTAGTTAAATACTCAGGTAATGATTAATTGAATAATTGAAGACGACTTGAAGTCGGCGTGATTTTTGGGTCTCAATAAACAAGTAATCTTTTAACAAGTCGAATTCTACAACCCACATGCAAATATGCAATCTAGCAGTTTCTTTAAGCATGACCCAAAGAAAGAGAAACTCAAATAACGACATTTGAAATGAAGATAAAAAGAATTTGAAAAAGTAATACTCGTATTGTTTACCGTCAATAACATATTACTAGACTTGCGATTTCTAGGTTTGATTAAGGAGGCAAATGGCTTAGTATGATTTTACCCGGTTTGACTTTGGGCGACATCGTGAATTTGTATTGTGGAATTTTATTAAAAAATTTAGCAAGAAGTTAGGCTAGAAAAAAGACTACATAGAAGATATCGCGATTGACGGGTCATTTAACCACGCACAATTAACATTAAAACATCTATATTTCTATTGTAAACCAGAGCCATCTGTGAGAAACAATTTATCAAAATCAATCCTTTTAGAGGCTACTTCAAAGAGAACACAGACCGCATTCCTGATAATTTAGACATATGCCACAAAGGGCGAAAACCGGCTTCAAGAGACAAGCTTTTCGGAGGTTGTTAAGCCGAAAAGCATTAAACCATGATTCCCAGTAAAGGAGATCTATCAAATTAATGATATCAATATTTCACCATCGACCAAGCAACCGAAACAAATCCAAAGCCATCGAACAACCAAAGAAGAGATGATTACGAGATTCCACTGCATTCCCATCAAATCGGCACTAACACACAAGGAATTTCCAAGCCCTGTTAGAAAGATTGAATCCTTGTAGGATCCTTATCAAGAAACATTTGCCAGGGGAGGGAGAGCTCTTGAAATTGAGACTCTTCAATACCACATCTAGAACGTATTCAAAAAGAAACCGCAACGTTTGGATTTTAGAACTTTTGCGCAATTGAAGCATCCTTTTGAAGATCCATGGTTAACAACCCTGTTAACTTCATTTGTAAGACAAACGTCACCCAACCACTTGTCGTACCAAAAGTAGAATTATTACCATTACCAATCACTTTCCTGCAGAACCCTAAAAGATCCACACCTTTATATTTAAGACTAACGACTACTTTATGAGTCGTGATCCAAATAGAACAACCGGTACATATATGCGTGAGTGAGGATGATCAAGAGAGCCATTAGAACCGTGAATAACTTTGATGACGCTAAGCCAGCAACATGATTGAGAAGACAAAAAAGCCAAATCAATTTAAACAACAAAGCACGGTTAAGAGCATACAAACTACTAACCCCTAACCCGCCATATTGCTTTTGCGCCATAACTTTACGCCAACAAACCAAATTCATTTTACGCTCATCCATCTTTGCCCCCAAGAAGAAAGAATTACGTAATGGTTCAAGATGAGATAGAACTCCGTTTAGGGCTTTAAGCAACGACATATAATACGTAGGGACGGATCCTAAAACTGATTTTAAAAGAGTAAGTCTACCTCCCACCGATAAGGATTTAGCTTTCCATTTGGAAAGCTTGATCGTAACCTTTTGAAAAACCTCATTTCATGGATTGATACACGATATATTAGCAGTCACTTTCACACCGAGATACGTAAACGGGAGATTGTTTGCCAAATAATCAAAGATATTAGCCAGACTTTCACTACTACACAAACTGCTTTTACCCACAGATTTTTCCTACTAGAAAAATACAGTGTGAAATTTCACACGAAATACCCACAAGTTACACACCAAATTGTTGACTAAATTCGCCAAAAATATTTCGAATATTTTCCCACGGATTGTTTCCACTACGTTACCACACTAAATTGTTGATCAAGTTTTCATGTGAAATCCGTAGCAAATTTCCCACAAATTGCGACAATATTCGCACTATTCTTGTTGATTAGACATCCGTGGGAAAATTGTGGCAAATTTTACACATATTAGCCACGACCAAAATTATGTGGCAAATTTTATCTATATTAATCACGGATTTCACACGGTATCATTTGACTAAATAACTATTTTAATCATCCGTGGGAAATCCATGGGTAATCAGTCGTGTATTACTCATAAATTTCCCACAAAATTTTCTTTTGTGTTAACCGTGGGAAATATGTGGGTAAATACCCGCGGATTTCTCACAAAACTAGTGCCTTTATGATACCATGGTAACAAGACTAGTATACAAGTGAAAATATATACTGTATGTTCCGCATGTGGCTTTTATGATATTAGTTGTAGTCTATAGATGTTAATGTATGAAGGGTATATGGTGACGTGTATAAAGCAGAACGGTGTAACTATAATCAAAAAGTAAAAGAGAATTATTTATGATATGTCTGTGGGAAAGTCATGGGTAATTTCCCACATATTACCTACCAATATGATAAATCCATGGGAAATACGTGTGTAAATAACCACGAATTTCCCACAAAAATGATCGCTTTTACGTTTTTGTATACTTACACTTTCTGACATGACTTAGTATGTCTTCATATGTGTTTTTAGTTTTATATTATATGTTTTTGTTTATTAACGTAACTATTTATGTGAGTATCGCAAGTGTAATGATGCACAGCGTCGGAGTTAATGATAGTAAGTCAAACCTTTATGTTGAGGCGGGCAAACCATTGTATATGTGTGGATATGTACACGTGTATGTTCCGCATGTCCGTTTATGATATTCATTGTATCTATAGATGTTTTGTATGTAAGTATACGGACGTGCATATGCGTGAACTCGTAACGATATCAAAAAGGTAAAAGAAAATGATTATGTCTGTGGGAAAGTCGTGGGTAATTTTCCACAGATTACCTACCAATATGATAAAATCCGTGGGAAATACGTGTGTAAATACCCACGGATTTCCCACAAAAATGATCGTTTTTACGTTTTTGTATACTTACACATTCCGACATGACTTAGTATGTCTTCATATGTGTTTTTAGTTTCATATTATATTGGTTTTTGTTTATTAACGTAACTGTTTATGTGAGTTTCGCAAGTGTATGTGTAAATTTAGGTATAACCTTAATGTGGAACAAACCATTGTATATGTGTGGATATGTACACGTGTATGTTCCGCATGTCCGTTTATGACATTCATTGTATCTATAGATGTTTTGTATGTAGGTATACAGACGTGTATACGCGTGAACACATAACGATATCAAAAAAATAAAAAGAAAACGATTATGACTCAGTTGGGAAAGTCGTGGGATAAATTCCCCACAAATTACCTACCAAATGACAAAATCCGTTGGGAAAATAACTTGTGTAAATACCCACAGATTTCCCACAAAAATTATCGTCTCTATGTTTTTGTATACTCACACATTCCGACATGACTTAGTATGTCTTCATATGTGTTTTTAGTTTCATGTTATATATTTGTGTATATTTTAATGTAACTATTTACGTGAGTATTGCAAGTGTATGTGTAAGTTTAGGTAAAACTTATATGTGTAAGAAACAATTGCATATGTATGAGTATCTACACGAACATGTTTTGTATGTCGATCATGACCTTCATTGTATCATTATATGTTTTGTGTGTAGATAAATATAATGGATTAGTTGTATAAAATAACATTAAATTGTTTTTTCACCCCACTCCAAAAACTAAAATCCTCTCCATAATTTTGACAAGTCCCGCCTGAATTTCCTCAAAAATGAAATCATCCCTCCATCTAAGTTATCTACAATCTTAGATCTGAAATCCCACTTCCCCAAATAAAATTGCACCTTCATCTCACTTTAATTTCCCCAGTTATTTTCTTAATCTCATCTCATACACTCTCTCGTCTCTCTGGTCACCACCACCGCTCCATTGCTGCCAATCTCAACTTCATTTATCCACTAATAAGTTTACTATAATGTATTCTATCTTCCAATTTGGTCATCAATTTGAAGTGTTCATGGGTTAATTTAGTTCTTTTGTGATTTTTTAAATTAGGGTTTATGTGACCCCACATTTATATAAACATGCAACGTCATTTTTTTTGCTATTGAATCTCATTACATACTTTAATAAAATTGTAACCTAATGTTAAATTTCTGGTAGTATTTTTATCAGTTAGATACGTGGATGGAAAATGGGTATAGATACTAAGCGCATAAAGCCAACGACAAATGAGGCCTAGGCTAAATAACAAATATTCAAATTATGATGAACAATAACAAAGTTTTAGGCTATTATTCTTATTCTGTTTCATAACAGTTTAGTTTATAGCAATTGAATTGTTTTAGGCATTTTTAAATAACTAATTACATGACTGCTTGATTTTTGACACTTTTATCTGTGTTTCTTTGATTATATATGCAGTAGGTCCAGATTTTATGTTAAGTATTAGATGGACAAAAAAAAGTCCTTACTACAATTAAATGTGAATGTGCATCGTAATGAGTTATGTAGACAAACTATATTGAATGCGGTTGTTGTTGTTTTAATTGTCAATGTGATCTCGTCTCTTCATTTCAACATTATGTACTACATTAACAGACTCAGCCGATTGGGGTGACACTTTAGGAGATGATATGATCCTTGATTCAAACATACGTTCCTTTGACAGGTCCTCTAACAGAACATGTAAAGGCGATGAAAAAATTATGCTATCCTTGTGCCATACGACCCAAACTGGATGAGAGACGATTTTTGGCAGGATTTGATTAATAGGGTATGGAACACCTCTAAGTGGCAGGATAAGTCCAAAAAGCGTCACAAAATAGGAATACACAGGTAAATGGATCAGTAGGGAAGCATACATGTGGGTCAGCCACCATAACTCAACATAAGCTAAACAAGGTAAACATGTATTATTTATCACTTACATGGTGTTTATGGTTTTTTTGTCAACTCATAATTAGTTCTTTTTATAGGAAAAAGCAACAGGGGCTCCTATTAGTTTTCAAGTTCTTTTTGAAGATACCCATTCACATAAAGGGGTGTACATTACCCCGAAGACAAAACAAGTTGGGGGTATATATCTTTATCTCCTTTTTTGTGTTTTAACTAATTGTTAACCATGATATAAACCATAATGCTAATATTTTGATAGGAAACTTACAAATAGAAGTATTGATGAAGCATGTATCTAGATACGTCTTGTAAACCAGTTGGAGAGTTTGGAAAATTTATGGCACGAATGTATTGGTGAGAAAGTAAAGTATAGAACAGTTGTATAGATCCATGTTGGATCCCCAAATTTCTAGTGACGGCATGCCTTCAACGCCATCTATTTGCATATCTGATACTAACAGTTCGAAATCCACGATTGAGGTATGCTTCTTCATTTCTCTAACTTGTTTACAGTTTAATAAGTATTATAACTTAAAGTGTGTGCTGAAAACTGCAACAACTTCTTGATTAACAACTTGTATAATAAGCTTAAGTGTATATTCTTTTATGGATATTACAAACTAAATTGCTGATTTGATTTCCCAACAACTTGTTTACAGATGATCCCTTACAGCTTTCGTAATGAGTACACTAAAATAAACATCTTGATTTTATAACAGCTTGTTTACGATTTTCATGCCTAAATTTATATGTTTTATGGATTATGTACGTAGCAAAATCAGATTGCATATTAGTTATTAATGGGATCATGATATTTGTATGCATGTTTATGTTTTTGATGTATTTTTTTAGGTTGCTTGGTGAAGACAAATTAGATCACAGGAAGAAGATCATGTTCGAACGTTGAAAACCGCTCTAAAGAAGGAATTTGAGGGCCAACAAAAGGAGGATCGTTTGAATGGGAAAAGAAGTTTAAGGAATTCCAAGATATTATGCTTAGAAGATCACCACATCCCCCTCCTGATTAATGATGGTAGTATCTTTTAGCATATGTAGTTCAACCGGATAATATCCATTTAGGTCTGTTGTGATGTAGAACTTGTAATTCCAATGTTAAATTTGTATGTAGATTTGCGGATTAAAGAATTTCTAGAATGCATTATGATTTTTTTGGAATGCATTATGATTTTTTCTGGAATGCATTACCACATAATGATCTGTTTTGATCCCGTCATTAATGATCCATTACCGCCGTATCACTAAAATATTTGAACCGTTATGTTTTGCCTTTTTTCTAGTATCCGAGTGTGGGAAATTTTGTGGGAAAAGAACTCATATTGTAGCAAACCAGTATCATGAAAATGTTTGGGGAAATCTGTGGGAAATTTGTGGCAAAAAACATCAAATATCTGTAGCAAATCAGTCGGAAAATGTTTGTGGGAAATCTGTGAGGATTGGTTGTGGGAAATCTGTGGCAAACAAAACGTTATATATGTGGAATATGGTTGCTAGAAATTGTAGGAAATTCATGGCAAATAGTCAACGCCCCGTGTAAAAATCCATGGGAAAATATTTAGCCACAGGGTGTTTACAAACGGAATAATTCGGTGGAAAATCCGTGGAAAAGAGCCCTTATCCACGGGTTTCCCGTTGATTCTACTGTTGGAAAACCAGATTATGATTGTGTAGTAGTGTTTGAATATCTAAAGAATGAACACCAAAATCATAAAGACTTCTTTTGTTCACATTAACTTTCAAACCAGACATAAGAAAGAACCATGCAACATCATCATGAACACGTTACATTAGAACTAGACCACTTACCAATTAACAAAGCATCATCGACATAATATAGGTGCGAGAATAGGAACCAAAACATTTTTTCCACCAACAATAGGAACAAACATACTCTATCATTGCCCTATGAAATGCCACTTAATACTCTCCAACAACAAGGGATGAATAAAGCGTGAAATAGGGTCTTTGAATATCGCCAGCGGTTAGGGAGAACAATCGTATTTTAATTTGTTAGGAATGTCTTTGTGTTAGAAAAGTATTTATGTTGTCTCCTCTTTAAACTTCTGTCTTCTCTTTCTTTTATAGGCTGAGGCTTGTGTTTGTTGTGTTAGTTTAGTGAGAGCAAAACCAAAAACGAATTTTGACCGTCGATCAAGCCTTGGGGATTTGTGGGATTGTTAATTGGGATTAGGGTTTAAGTGGAGGAGGGGGGATAAGTTTGTTCATGGGGTTGAAGGGTTGCAGGGTAAAAGAAGTTTTGTAAACCCGTGACTTGGGTTGTTGTGTTTTAAAAGTGGCGGGAAAAAGGGTTTGTACGGGGGTTGGGGATGACAGGGTATAAGTTTGTGAGATTGGCAAGGTTGGCCCTCCATGGTGTTGGTGATCCTTGCACCCACCGTCCTTATTGTTATATAACTTTGGGGACTTGGCAAAACAAGTCCCCAAGAGTTATATAACTCTTTGCGGGATTCGTCCTTGGGGGGTACAAGTATGGGGTGTTGGCAGAACTGCCCCCCCATTTGTTTCTTTGAGTGAATTGCAAAATCGGCCCTTGTCTTCTTTTTTCTCTTTTCTCTTATAAGTATAAGTTTAAGGGTTTGGCAATTTCAACCCTTAAACTTATATTTCTTGATTTGTTGATTTTTGGCTTCGGGTTTGACTTGGGTTGACTTTGACTTTGACCAGTTGACTTTTCTGTTGACTTTTTGACTTGATTGACTTTCCGGCTTCGATTTGGCTTTGTCTTTCACAGTCTTTTCCATTCCGAGTCCGGTTTTGTCGTCTTGGCTTTGTTTTTCGTCCTTTTCTTCGTTATCCGTTCCTGCACAACACAATTAGCAAAACAAGCATATATTTGGCATTTTAAGTCCGTTTTTGGTTATTTTAGCTTGTTTTTAAAGGTAAAAGGTATGTGTATTTAAGCACATACCAAAATCCCCCATACTAAGGTATTGCCGTGTCCTCACGCAATGCTATGAAGTAAGCATTTACGAAAACTAAGAATCTTAATCTCCCTCGACTAATAACTTTGAAAAGTAGCAAAGTGTTCGTCAAAGGAAACTAAAGAATCAAAAGCTTCGACAAGTCCCGTTTTCACCATTTTTTATTTGTACACTAACTATCCCTAATATTTTTGGATTTTTCTTTTTCTTTTCTCGACTACCTGTTTGACTTCCTTTATTACATTAACATTGGGATCATAGAATGAGAAACGACCATAGAATAATCTACGGATGTCCTGACGGATAAATTCATCGTCCCCGATTTTTCACTAGTTCCTGTTCACATAGGTGGTTTCTTTTAATCATGTCATGCATTGCACTTTTTCAAAAGAACCATTAAGAAGGTAAACTTCAACCTACCATCACTTGCAAGTCTGAACACATACCTCGAGAAGATAAACACATGTGTTTCAATCTCTAGCTATGAGCTTTCCACATTGAATTCAGCTTCTAACGTTGTATTAGAAGGGAATTAGGTATCTCACAGATAGTAGATTTAGATGGACTTTAATCCTATCCTAATCACTGACTTAATCATTAAGTCCCTAGCTAAACCCTTCATCAAATGGTCAGCTAAATTTTGTTGTGACCGAACAAACTCAATAGAAATCACATCATTCTTGATTAGTTCTCTAATCATACTATGTCTAACACCTAAGTGTCTAGAATTGCCATTATATATTTGACTGTATGATTTAGCCAATGTGGTTGCACTATCACAATGGATAGAAATCGGTGCTATTGGTTTCGGCTGTCACACCCCGACTTAGGCGGAAACACAGGATGCGACAAAAAATTAATTATCACAACACATGATACAAGATAGAGAAAAACTAAAATGCATTCATAAAAATGTCGTGACATTCTCTGACCCCAAGTAAGAACTTGAGTGAAGATAAGTCAAAGAACACCTCACATAGTCTCAAAGATTACAACTAATTTTCCCACGCAGGGGATGATACTAGTCTCAAGATAATAATCTCAAAATGCTTAAGTTCAAAATAGAGTGTAAACATAAGGTCTCTCAAAACATAATCTAAACATGAATCTCTTAAGGTATGCAAAAGCTCGCACCTAGCTTCACTGATCGTTAACAACACCAGAAAATGATACTTGAAAAGGTCAACATAACGTTGGTGAGCTCGTAGGCTTGATAGTAAACCCAGTTGTTGTGCCATAGTTTCAAGACGTGGACAATTGTGCAATATGACTGTGAATACATGCAATAGATTAGATTCCAACATAGCAACACCATGCTATCATAGATCCATAGATACACAACCAAAATGATACCAACACTTCTCAAAGTTCTAGCTCTTAGTTACTCGCACCTAAAGCCTACCAGCTGGAGCTATACATAGGGCAGAAGATCCACAAGTTCACAAGATCACAGGATTACAAGATCACAAGATCTACAAAACAAGTTCTACCAAATCTCATGTCATTCACATAGCAGTCATAGGCACATAGCATTGTCCAAAAAGATAAAAGTTTCGCACAGTAATGAAAACAAGTTCAATACAAATTTGAGTATCATTTTCCCCCGACAGAAAAGAGTTAAAAAGTGGGGCTACGAGAACTCACCTTAAGCAAAAAGGTGATAAGTAGCATAGATCAAGATCAAACAAGCAATGCAACGACGCCCAAACACGACCTAATCCAGTTAATCTTCATTTTAGACATACGTTTCCAAAGGTATGTTTAAGGTTGATGCATAAAGGTCAAATGTGCCTCGTATGGTCACGCTTAACGTTATTAGTGGTGTGATGGTTGTCGGTTTAGTTTTGAAGATCATATGCTCTAGTTTATACATTAGTATAATATAATTATACTATTTAAGGAAAATAGACAAGTAAAATAAGAAGACTTAGATAATAGGTATTCAAGAAATATGTTTTGGTAAATCCATTCGGTAACCTTAGTTACCCTAATTATTTGTATAAATTATAAGAAATGAAATGTTTATTTATACAAAACGACTCGGAAAAGTTTCATATTTCATAAGTATAAAATATACTTTTCGCCTTTTAGTCGACTTATTAAAATAATAGTATTTTATTATTTTGTCGCAAAAGTAAGTTTTTGAGTAAATAATCTAAGTATAGGATTTTAATGAAATTTCGGCATGACCCGTTAACGTTTTCCAAGGTTTTTAAAACCTCAAATTCGACCACTTCCTCAAACCGACAAACTTTTTGACAAAATGCCAACAGTCACATTCACGTGATGTATTATCAAATTATACCATTTAAGGGTTTATTCAAACGTTATTAAGCTAGAATTACTAAAATCCAATAAGTAAAATAGTTTGTTGACAAAATAAGTCGTATAACCAAATAAGCCATGAGTCGTGGCCCCTTTTGGGTCCTTATTGGGCTTTATGGCCCAATAACCGTAACGAGCTATTGATCTTCTCCAACCGTCATTTCTCGTCCAAAATAAATATTACAATAACATTGAAAATAGGCCGAATAAAGATCCACACATATAAGCTGAAGCTTATTAGGCCTATTGTTGGGCCGCAGCTATACATAAACCCAACAAGTATATCCAAAAGTTTAATAAGTCAATCATTAGATCAATAAGTTATAAGGTAAGCGTATAAGCACTTTTGTGTCAAAATAAGCCACACCAAAATACCACAAAATAAGCCGTGACATCAAAAGACCAACAATAAGTCACGACTTATTGTCCTCTTTTGGGTCGCGGGTTAAATAAGCCCAAAAACCATAGGTATAGCTTTTCAAATAAGCAAATAAGCTACTAGTATCTTTTAGTTCTCCAAATAAGCTATCAAAATAAGCTATAAAAACTATTATAAAAGTAGTAAATAACCAAAACCACTTTTCCTTTGATTCTTTTATAACCGAAACCAAATAAGCACTCAAATAAGCCGTACAAGCTTATTTTTAAGCTAGAAAATAATTAAGCTACATAGCATATAAATGTTTTTTAACCATCAAAACCACGACATATAAATGATAAACCCTTGTTCCTTTGTCTCGGGTTCGAACCAAACGAACCACCCTTTATTTTTTTTATTTGAACATTTTTAGGTTACGATTTTTAGAAAACGCAACGTACAACTTCCATCTATGCATCATAAGAACCCTAAAAGTACAAGAATATTTGTAGAAAGGATAACTTACAAAGAGGGTTTTGAAAGTGAGATGAATGTGAAACCGACAACCCGAATGTTGTTCTAATGATACCCCGTCTACTAGAATCAACCCGGAATGTTTTAAACCACCATGCTCTTGATAAAAAAAATGATTTGCTTGTGTATGTTGGATTTCAGACGAGTAAAAGGAGAAGAG
>BQNB010051726.1:0-40836 GCA_026074375.1 Tanacetum coccineum | reverse complement strand
CCTACGCATTATCCTTGTGATTTTGCCAGAACATCTGAGTGATACTTAAGTATTCACAGTGAAGATGGAAATCTTGCTTAATCTAATATTAAACAAGCTCTTGGTAGGTGACTTATAAGATCCTATAAGGATCGAACTTATGATACTGGATATCAATTCGGTCCAGCTTATGCATTGACGAATGAATTTTGAAAAGATTTAAATTGTTGGTGTGTCATAAAAACCGTTTGCATCTTGACACACCGACTGATTTTCCTAAATTAATTTGTAATCTTATGTCCATGGGAAGCCTTACAAGGGTATCTGGACATAGGAAAGCTGAACATGAATTGACGGCTTAATCGGGAAGATAGTAACTTACCGGTTCACTTTTACCGTGTTGTCTGCTTTGAGATGCTCTGGTAATGAGAACTGCTAGTGCAGCTGCGAAACCCTGTCAAGGAGATTCCTCGAAATTCTACCTGATCACATGTAGTATTTATACTGAGTAACAGGGAACCATGGTTGTTACAACCATATTCGACGAAGTGACAAAGCCACTTTCGTCCTTATCACTAACCCATTTATGCAGATTTCCTAACGGTGGTAGCAGCTTCCCGATGACGAGTCAAATCCAAAACCACATGCTCATACTCAACCGAAATATATAAAGGCATCATGAAAGCTCAAGTACATGTTTCAAGACTTTGGCTACTCTGATACCGTACGTCTTTCTTGAAGTGACGAAGTGTTAAAGTCAAATAATTTCAAAGAAGTTTCCGTCACTCTGATACCGAACGTCTTTCTCGAAGTGAGGAAGTGTTATAGTTAAAGATTTTCAAGAAAGATGTATTATTCAAGCTTTCAAGACCAAGTATAAGCATGTTGGTCCAAAAGTCACAAGTGCATAAGACGGCGACAAGATCACAAGATGATGATAAGAGATTATGCTTGGTTGATGATCTCAAAGAAGTTCAAGTTCACATTTAAGTCAAGCCTATCAGAACAAGCTCAAGCCTAAAGTCAAAGATCACTACATCATGTTCACAAGATGAAGTAAAGAAAACAAGTCTGCAAGCACAAGAATAAAGAGAAAGCATAGTATGCTAGGTTTAAGTTTTTTGTAAAATGGAGTGACCTCCCTTAGGGGGAGATTGTTAGGAACATGAAAAGTGTCGGTCACTTCCATTATATCGTTAGATAGCTCGTATAACAATATTTGGAAACTAAATAGTCTAGTATGCCCCAAGGCTCATGGTAAGCCTACAAGAGCCCCATATGGCCGACCACTCTAAGTATTTATACCCCTCTCCATGCCTTGGAGAGGGTTGATTGTTCACTTCTCATTTCACTAATCTAATAATTCATTTTTTCCTTTCTCTCTCTCTCTAGAAGTGTTCATCCCTCATTTTCCTTCTCTAGTTCTTCATTTGATTGATTATGAGTTCAGATAATCTAGTATTCTTCAATGACATAGATACGGTTTAGAAAATAAAGGTGGTTTTTCAATTAAGTGATACATGTCACTCTAAGATGTGGTTCTCTAAAATAAGATGGATGGTCAAGATTGCACATCTTTATATTTCCATAATAAGTAAGTTTAAAAGTATGAATTTTTAAATCTTTCTAAAAATAAGATGTGCGAAATGCTTTATAATATAGTATAGACTAGTTTACAGAAAAAGTCATACCATAATTGGAAGTAGGTACAATATCAAATTTAGAAAACAAAACTTTTTCAAGTATGATGGTCCTTATAAAACACTTAGCGACAAATAAATATGCAAATTTTTAGCTTTTAAAAGGACATATATGCAATTCCCCAATGTTATGATACATGATGCTCTTACATGCACTCTTGATACACGCATTTTTAACCGAGGTTATTTTGTGAGCAATACATTTTAGTAGATGAATAACTGTCTTCATCTTAGCTCTTTTTGGTATACTCTACTTCTCCAGCAGAATTATATTTTGTTGTTTTTGTTATTTGTCGCTACGAGTTTTGTAAGGACCATCATACTTGAAAAAAAATTGTTTTTTAAATACGATATTGTACCTGTTCCAATTACGGTATGACTTTTTCTGTAAACTAGTCTATACTATATTATAAAGTATTTAGCACATTTTTTTTTCAAAAAGATTTAAAAATTCAGACTTTTAAACTTATTTTCTATGGAAATATAAGGATGTGCAATCTTGACCATCCATCTCATTTTAGAGAACCACATCTCAGAGGTGACATGTGTCACTTAATTAAAAAAATCACCTTTATTTTTAAATTAAAATATTTTAGTATTTTTTTTATCTAATTTCCTCATATTTTCTAAAAGTTTGTGTCACTTAATTAAAAAATCACCTTTATTTTTAAATTAAAATATTTTAGTATTTTTTTATCTAATTTCCTCATATTTTCTAAAAGTTTGTGCTTTTTAATTCAACATCTATTTTGATATATTTTATTAATTTTTAGTTTTTTTTATTTTTAATGTCCCAAAACCGTTGCTTTACGCGGATACCATACTAGTTTTACATGATATCTTGGTAAATAATTGTGGAAAAACGTAGATGGGGGTAAATACGTTTTTTTAAAACTTAAAACGTTTTGTATCAAATTATCGATCAAGTTGTACGCAATATGAGAAGTGTGAATAATACATCTGTATTCATTAGAACATGTCATGGCAATATAAGGATAATCACAATACTAACTTCTATCCATAACACAATCATCATTCAAACAAAATAAGCAACAATCAACACACATGTAGATCTAATGCTAATATAAATGTAAGGCGATAAGGTAAATAAAGATGTAAAGCGAAAGGTAAAAGAAAGTGCAAACAGGACACGATGATTTATAGTGGTTCGGTCACGAAGCTCCTCTTCGCCCTACTCCACTCCCCGAGTACCCAACTCGAGAGTTACTTCACTAGTCAACAAGCTCCCTTCTCGGCGGAGAAAACCACACAACATTGCTTAAATTATTTTTTGACACTAAGCTAGATGTTGAGTTCTAATCCTAGCTAGAACCAATCTATCACAACTTTTGTATTCGAAGGATTAAAATACTAATCGCACTACTTCACTACACATCACAACTTCACTTCCCTTCACAACTCCTCTTCACTTCACAACTTTACTTCACTTCACGACTTCACTTCACTTCACAACTTCTCTTCACTTTACAACTTTACTACACTTCACCTAGAAACTAACAAGATTACCCCGATCTATCTAAACTCTTTACGATCACCACGATCTAGCTAAACTTACTATGATCACCACGATCTAACAACTATACACACCATGATCATCATGATCTAACTATTATACAAGTTTGGAATACATGGACTCGATCTATACATTGTGGATGTAAGACATGTCATGAATGCACTAACTAAACTACATAACTTTGTATCTTAATGATAACGAGAGTTCTTCTCTTGCACTTGGAGGAATAAGCTTGAATCACTTGGAAACAAATGCTTAAGATTAAATGATCAAAAGATTGTAGGTGATGTATAAACTGATTTTAGATAGAAAAGAATGAGTGCAAAAGGTGAGAAAATAAGTGGGGAACAGTCTAGTATTTATAGGCAAACTGGGGAGCGTTTTTGTCTGGCTGGCCCCCTTAATTCCTATGCCGATCCCCTTAATTCATATGCCGGTCCCCTTATATTTAAGGGGGCCGCCTAGGCTTGGACGCTCCTTTTTTTGTCTTTTTCAGGGGAGGTGTTTTTCAGAACATTTCTAGCCGTTTTTAGGTAGACAATTTGAATTCAAAATATTTATTTTGAATAAAACATTTCTTTTAAATGTAGAAAATGTTTTGTAAAAGTTATAAAAATGTTTGTAACATTTTATAAAAAAATGTGAGGTTGAATAAAAATTCCTTTGATCATAAAATAAATTAAGCATTTATTTATTCATACCTTAAGTGATTTACGTCGGGTGCAAACTTCGTAGAGGCAGACTTGAGACGTCGAGAGATGTTGTCATATAAATGCATTGATGATTTTTGATCACGAGTAACTTAAGCACTTTATGTTATGTGTTATAAGTTACATGTTTGTCATCACCAAAATATGAAGAGAATGTATAGATTAAATATCGTAATATTTCTACCAACAATCTTCCCCTTTTTGATGATGACAAAAAATGTAAACTATAACTCATAGTAAAATGTATAAGTTACTTGTTTACACTTCTTATCCCCTTTTTATAGAATCAAAAAGGTGGACTCTTAGGCGAGACTTATACTACACTTTAAACCATTAACTAAAGAGGCGAGCTTGCATCATCCCTAGTGAAGTCTTGATTCTATCAATCCATTTTAAACAATGACATCCCTTGAACATTGACTCAAGCGGATTCATGGATCAAATTAGTTGCAAACTCTGAACCTACATCAATGTTTAGTTTCGCGCAACAAAAAACAAAAAAAATATAAGGATGAAAAACACATATAAAAGAATGTGTAGATGTCTTAAACGGTTGCAAATGTAATGGCTCAGACATTTGCAAATGCTCCCCCTTGGTGTATGCTCCCCCTTGATTGGGGCACCAAACAATCGAGTAACGAAAAAGTGCTACAAAACAAAGTTAGTAGAAAAATGCACACACACACACACACACACACACACACACACACACACACACACACACACACACACATATATATATATATATATATATATATAATGATGATGATAGATATATATGCAAGACACTTAGTGGGGAATAAATCATGTATGTTCTAGGTATAGCAATCTAAAGTGTGGTACTAATGACAACAACCTAAAAAAAATGATGAATGCTTAAGACATGGAAATGTTTAGGAACCAATGATAAGATTCGACCGACACATGCTTAAGGGCTAAGACTCGATCACACGTCATTTTGGTATCATACATCTAACAAGATAATGATGTGGATTTAAATTGACTAATGGTTTTATTGAGAGATTCCTTAATCCTCAAGGTTTCTTTGTTAAGCATTATGTATGCTTTTCATGTTTGGGGTGTTTAAGGTTACTTATATAATTATCGTTAAGAATTTATGTCGAATAAATGTTGATGATAAGGATGATTTGTTGAGGAAACATAAATAAAGAAGGATGCGCGTGAATGGAAAGGGAAGGTGTTGTATTAGGTTTTTTGGTGTTTGGTAGGTTTGGAGAGTAAGGTGATGAGAGAATGTTGTTTTGTTGTTGGGAGAGATACATGGCTAAAAGGTTTGATAGGTCGTGTAGTTGATTAATGTCATCAACTATGCTTTCTATACTTGGAGATGTAGGTGGTATGTGTGGAGTTTGGTTGTCACTTTGAGGTGGAGATTGAGTGTGAGTAACATGTGAATTGATGGGTTAAGTTAGGAAAATGGAGGATGTGAGGGCAACTTGTGGTTTTTTTTTTGATGTGGGATGTGTCCTTAATGTAAGGATTTGGTAATTCTTGATTGGGGTGATTGTTTTCTTGAGATGGTTGTTAATGTTGATGAACAAAGGCGAAAATGTAAAAATGGTGGAGCATTATGATGATTCAACAACACTTGAAGGTTGAATATCATCTTTGTGTTATTTACTTGCCCAAAAGCGGAAATGGGCCAATGGAAGACTCGCATTGTGATAACTCAACAAACACTTTGAACGGTTGTATATCTTCTTTGTGTTCTTTAATTGTCCAAAAGCAGAAATGGGACATGGAAAGACACTTGAGATTGTATATATTCTTTGTGGTTCTTCACTTGGGAAAAAAGTGGAAATATGTTTGGATGAGACGCATTACTTACGAAATTCATTGCCTTTTGACAACATAGGCACACATGCTTATGAGTGTCGAGATATGAGGATAAGACGCATTTCATTACGAAATTCACTTGTGAGGAATGGTTACATGGTGAATCTTCTTATGAAAGTGACAGGTGAATGAATCGAGGTTGATAGTAGTAAGGATGACTTGTTTTTTCATTTCACTTTGGTGATTTGGGGATGTACTAGAACTAATGATCACTAACAAGAGTGAACAATAGTTATAAGGTTTGAGTGTATGGTAGAAGTTTATCTTGTGGTTTCTAGTGAATAAGGATCACCTATGTGAGTTCTTGAGAGTGTTTGGTTAAAGGATATATGTGAAGATGTGCGTTTTCCCTTCCCTTTTAATTCGTGCTCATCCGGACATAAGTTGTGAAAAAAAATGAAGAGAAATAACGACGGAAGCGATGAGCTTGACAATTTCATGATGGATGACGGTTAGCATACGATGAACTTCATCCGCGAAGTTATGTAGCTCTTCTCGAATATTGCAATTGTTCGTAGAACAATCACACAACGAGGTACGAGGTTGTCTTAAAGGTGGTAACGAAAATGTGGACAGAAGATATTAACCATCTATATAATAATAGAGGCACGATTAAGGTTTTTTTATGAAATGACTTGGACATGAATAATAAGTGACATTTTAATTTGCATTGCACGAATTAAAAATGCTTAAATATTTCGGATGAAATGATTAAGTTGTCGAGATTTATCGAAATGTATTTAACAGTAATAAGACTATTAAAATGAGAATGACATGTTTATTGAGATTTTGTTTTCATATTCCCTAAAAAGACCTAGACTTAAAAAATTAAACGGTTCATGTTTGAGTGGTTTGGTGAGGATGCCGACGATGTTGTCTAGATTGGCTAAGGAAAAGTCTAATTTTTACGTGCTTAGTCTGTACTCCTGATGAGATACAAAGTTTATCGATGTATATTTCATCAGGCTATTTAGGAAGAGCCATTTAATCAAATTAGAGAATGAATATGAGACTATCACTAGTGGTGCTCAATTTAGGCTAAACACGTCCATTTTTACGGGTTATACACCGAACCCAACTTCACTCCTGGAAGCAATTCAGCCGTTAGGTCAAATTGAATTTCTAGTGCAATAGATTCTCTAGTAGTCATTCTCATGTTAGACAAAATAAAATTCTTATATTTTATAACACCCTGTGTTTTCAAGTCATTGACGACGTCGATAAACGTACTATTTATTTTTAGTATTGTTCGCGTTTACTGTGATTTATGAATTATGTTCTAATTATCACGCGTAAGATAAAATTGCGTTAAATGTATAAACGGGCATCAAACAATTAAATGTTTACATCAAGCAAGGGTTATATAATTATTTTGAGGATAATTATTAACTTTGTTCATTTTATTTTTATCGAATACGTAAAGTGTATACGTTTCGCGATAAATTACGTTTAGGCACTCCCGGAACCACAAAAACTTTTCTACGCTTCAACAAATACCCACATTTATACCCAATACATAAAAATTACATAACATATATCATGTATATCCTTTGTTTGCGAATATCATACATCATTATACTAAAATATATACATGAAAAATGGCATTATGCTTGCAACTTGGTCAAATTTCACACCATACTTCATTAATGGCACACCATACTACCATACCTTGACCAAGACCATTCTAGGGCCATACCTAAGACCAAATACCATCCCCTTGATGGACCATGCTTTGACTCCTAGACCATGCCTTGCACCATACATGCCTCTATACTTAAGAGATGTAACACTTACATACAATATCACTTAGAAAATTTTCACAATCTTTCTCCCATTTATATATTGCTTCTCAATAAGCAAAGCACTCTTCTAAATCATAGCAATTTTTATTGCAACCCAATACACACTTATACACACTATTATAAAGTCCATTCTAAGTAGGTGTTTCCAACCATTGAATCACCATTTGCAAGTATTAATCAAGAAAAGCAAGATTAGGGTTTTCTTAAGAAAATAAGGGTTTTCTTAAGTGCAAGCTTTGGTTTTAAGGCTAAACACGGGTTTAGCATTTGTTTCTCATCATCATCATATCTCATAAGGTCTACCTTAAACCTTTATGTTCTTAGTTTATAAGTTTTTATATATATGATATGCTATTTAGTGAAATCACCATTAGGATTACTGTGAACATTGAAAAATGTTCAATTTTTCTTTTGATCTTTGATTTTATGCACTTTTCACATTTAGATGATGGTAATTTCATGAAATAAAGGATATATAAGTTTTGTACTTATCTTGGTTTAAGTATAAAAGTTCTTATGTAAACTTGTGATTAAAGTTAAAGTAAGAAAGTTTATGATTCATGTAAAGTTACATAAAATTGTGATCTTGATGATCTTGGGCAAATATGAACTTATGGACATTATTATATGTATAACATATGATATATAACACATATGACATATAAGACTTGTGGTGAAATACAAAAGTGTTAAAGTATAAAGAAAAGGTTAAAAGTGGACTTAACAAACTCAACCTAACTTGCTGTCCAAAATTCGAATTATTACATATCCATTTTATATTTTTACAAGATAATACATTTCACGACGATTCCGAAAAAGTAAGAAACTTGTTAAACGGATTAATAACGAAAAAGTTACGTTAAAAACTAGTTATACGTTAATAATAAATGAAGTCGTAAAAGAATTTTATAAAAACATTTTTGTAAAAACTTTAAACAGCAAGTGTTGATATTTTTAATAAATAATACACATTTTTAGGATTCCAAAATGATAAGAATCGTAATTTTTCAATTAATAACGAACGAGTTATGAATTTCGCGAGTTTACGACAATTAATACTTTTATAAAACTATTTTTATAAAAGTTACTATTCATGACAGAAAGTTATATTTTTTTAAACCTCATAAATATATAGAACTTTCAAATACGAGAACGTCCTCGAAAGAATCATTAAAACGTGAGCTATAACGAAGAAAAATACGACGTTTACGGGTTTTACGACAATTAAATCGATAAAAATATACATAAGGTCTGATGTGAACAGTAATTTTTACTGTTCACCAGTAGGTCCGAAATTCGAAAATGTCAATTTATGATAACTCGTCTTGATACGAAAAGATGGACAAAAGAAACGCGAGAATCGGGTTTAAAACGCGAAAGTTACGACAGTTTTACTAAACGGTAATTATAAACGTTTTAACTTATTAAACACAATTTTCCCAAAACCATTAGTTGGTGATTGAGCTAGATAGAATATTATGTGGTTATCAAAGTACTATATTACTAGGGAGTTTCATAATGAGGCCTCTTCGGATGGCGTTTCGACGAGTTGTTGGATTTACGATTTAAAGTGTCCTAACTCCTCGAGCGTCATGTCATGACCTCTTTAATTATGATAGCCCGAACGATAGTATGATGTGACTAACATAGACCTATACATGATGTTAGTTAATCGAAGTACTTGGTACTTATACGACCTATGATAATTTAGGTTGCATTCGATCTTTTACGTGACGCATTAACTGCTATATTTGGATTATCGGAACTCAAGGCGATTCATTAGCCCCCACATTTTTACGTTTCAATGATTTATTAATATTGGGGGGAGCGAAACATGCTTTTTGTTTTATAAATTGGAGCAAGTATTGATTACATGTTTGCATAAGTTGCTTACCCAATTAAGTCCCATGTCATGAACTGTCAATTGCATAAATGTAGTTGAGTATACAATATGTGAGCGCGTAATTGTTCCTTTCTTCGTTTCAATTGTGATGGAGTGTTATTTAATAGATCTATTCGGGAAACGACCTCCCCGTTCGGGTGATTAGCTATCATCGAGAACGAACGTTATAGCATGTCGAATTTTAGGATGTTTAGGGTAGACATCCGGATGGGCGTAAATTGCAATATATAGTTTAATTGCAAGAAAGATCGTCGAGCTTCAGTGTCATGAGCTTAGTGTAAATGTAATCTAGTTTTGTGAGATCTGCATGTGTTGCATTATCACTAAAAAGTCTTGCGGTCCTACATATTATGATTTATCAAACCTATGAATTCACCAACAATTTTGTTGATGTTTTTTAAGCAATGTTTTCAGGAGATCAATAGGCATGGGATGCCAAGGATGCATTGGGTTATATTTTGGATTGCACGCTTAAAGATTTAGGTGCATCATATTTTGGGAAATGTATTGTCAACTTTTGTAATATTCAACAATGAACAAGTAAAGCTATATGCTTTTGTATTAAGTCTTTCAGTTAAATCCAATGTATCATTTTAAACGACTTTTTGTGTCGTTCTTATATATCTTGTGCTATTGATCTTGAAGTAACACGCCTCGGACCCTTATTCCGCTGCGACCCAATTTGGGGGTGTTACAGATTGGTATCAAGAGCCAAGGTTATAGAGAACCAGGTCAAAATGTTTTTGCTGGACTATAACCATTTTCAAACATTGCATTCATAAAAAGGGTTTTTATGGGACACACACTAGTTGTTTGCATTAGTTAGTTTTACTAGATGCTTACATGACATACTAGTTGATTGCATTAGTGGGACTAGATGCATTCATAATTGATATACGTGTTTATATTATAGTACGTATATTACTATGAGGGTATATTGTATATATACAAAGATGAGTTTGCATTCTTTCGCACAACTCTACAATTATTTATATAAGGGCTATTTATATAAATAGGGGAATATTTCTTTAGGCAAGGTAGTACGATAAGCTCGTAGGTCCTAAGCGCTACCTAAACATTAAGCTATCCGAAATAGATACCTTACCATCATTCATTTATGCCATAAGTGCATACTCACCATACCAGCCTTATATAATATATTTATATAAGTTAAGTTTTGCTCGCTGCAAGCGGTTATGTTTTCATTATTGACGATTCCTACACGTCTGTGTTTATTAATTCGAGCTATGGAAGATTCATTGAGCTTCTGATTTGGGAGCTAGAGGAATAATGAAGGATCAGCCTCTATACTGCGATGCCTTGCTCAGCCATATCCCAGGCTTCATTGCTGGACTCTAATCGGAAGAGGATAAGGAGGACCCTGAGGAGGATCCTGCTAACCATCCTGCCGATGTATGTATGAGACATTATGATAATGAGTTCCATTGACTGATGACAACGATGATGATGATGTTAAGAAGGATGAGGAGGACGAGGAGGAGGAGGAGCACCTAGCTTCGGCTGACCCTTCTGCTGTACCTACAGATGATCTTGTCCCCTCAAGCTGAGAATACAGAGGCATTTGAGACTGATGAGTCTGCTTCTACACCACACCACCTCTCCACACCATATCATCTTATCTTTTAAGACTAAATCCCGTGTAGTATGGATGTCTATTTAACGCCATACTCCACAATCACCATCTACTGAGGCATGCATTACTGAGTTGCTGCTGCACTACCTTTATCATCACCAGAAAATGATAAGTCACTCAAAGATAACATGAGAGTCTAGCATCTAGAATCTTGAGAGGCACCCTGGCCCATAGACAAATAGATTTGTCAGCGTAGCTTATTTTGTATTATATCCCACTAAAATTGAGTAATACTCAGTTGGTAGTGTTAATAAAAAGCTTGTACTCTTTTACTCATGTAAACGATGTATTAAGTATTAACCTACGCTGTTGGTTATGATCATGCTACTGTATGATGGGGATTTATTTTATGTCATGGTTGCTGTTATCTTATATCTACGCATAACGTGGTCTCACCTTACCTACTTGTTGGGATCACGGAGTGTTATGATTTTCCCTTGAATAAAACTTCATATACATTTTGTTCCCTGTGATTTTCAGGAAACAATGACAACTGTTAATCAAGGGATGAGTGGAGGGAAATTGAGCGGGTTGTAGCCCAGCGAGTGGCTAATGCTATCGAGGCTATTGCCATTTATGAGACGAAAACCAACATGGCCCGTAAGTCAATAAGCCAGACCGAACAACAAGAATGCAAGGTAGCAGAGAATGCTAACAACAAGAGAAAGTGGGAAGGTAACTACAATGGGCAATGTACTGTAAAGGGCAAGAATTGCAAGAAGGTTGGCCACATGACCCGGGAGTGTAGGAATCCTACTGCTGCTAGGAATCAACGAACTCACACCTGTTATGAGTATGGAAGTCTGAGACACTTCAAGAGTAAGTGTCCAATAGTGAAGTTTCAGAAACGTGTGGACAAAAAGATCAGCACTCTTTCCGAATGCCAGGCTGAGAATAAGAGGAAGTTGAATAACACTTCCAAGAACAATCAGAACCAACAACAGCCGAACAAGAGGCAAAATACTGGCAAAGATTATGCTGCAGGGCACGGGGAGAAGAAACATTACGGCGGGGCCAAGCCGTTGTGTCCTAAATGCAACTATCATCATGATGGTCCATGTCCTCCCAAATGCCACAGGTGCAACATAGTGGGCCATCTGGTCCGTAACTGTAGGAGACCTACAAATGACAATACTACTAACAACCAAAGAGGCACGGGGACAAGTCAGAAGGTTAATTGCTATGAATGTGGGAATCAAGGGCACTACAAGAGGGATTGCCCAGAGCAAAAGAACCGAAGTCATAAAAACCAAATTGGAGGTACTGGAGCACATGGAGTGGTGCATACCTTAAGAGAAGGAGAAACCGATCAAAACCCTAACAACATTAAGGATGAGATCGAAGCTTAAAAGAGAAAGTTGGCTCGCCTTGCCTAGCAAACCCTAAGTTGGAGCTATCTTAAACTTTATTTCCTTAGGAGTTCTCGTTGTATTTCCCTTAAATTTCAGTTGTACGAATGATTTCAAATTATCTATCAAATTATCATATTATGAGAATTTCGTCAATATTAACTTAGGTTCCTTACTTACTCTTACGAACTACTCTCACGAATATCATAAAATTATAACGCTATTTTGACGAAAATGAGCAATGCATCGTTAGTCCTCAATTATACATGGCCTGATCAACTATGTATAATTCAGGAAGATACCATGCCGTGCTGAGAGTAGTCACTCTAAAAACCTCTTGTTAAGGAAACAATTTTCTACTTATATCATGTTTTGTGTGCGTATTCATAGAACGCGTTTACTTTTGGAAATCGAATTAGTAACCCTATCAACTAAGCAGACCTTCACTCCGTCTTACTATAAAGTCGGCATCATCTTATATCAAATCCTAAGCCGAGACACATCACTAGTCGCCCTAGGACAATTCGCTATCAAATTTACTCGCCATTAGAGAATTTACTAAATCACCCATTCAACATAAACTTAATACCTGTAGAACTTAGTAGTTTCGATGCTATAATCGGTATGGATTGGTTGGCAAAATACCAAGCGGTCATAGTGTGTGCCGAGAAGATTGCCCGCATTCCCTGGGGAAATGAAACCTTAATCATACATGATGATGGAAGTAATCAGGGAAATGCGACACGATTAAACATCATTTCGTGCACTAAAATGCAGAAGTACATGGAAAAAGGATTTCCTATCTTTTTGACACGTATCACTGCAAAAGAGGTTGAAGACAAGTCGGAGAAGAAGCGACTTAAGGACGTACCAATAGTTCAGGACTTTCCTGAAGTATTTCCTGAGGACTTGCCGGGTCTTCCTCCGACTCGACAAGTGGAGTTTCAAATTGATTTGGTACCTGGTGCTGCACTTGTAGCACGGGCACCTTATCGATTGGCGCCTTCCGAAATGAAAGAGTTATCGGAGCAACTGAAAGAGCTGTCCGACAAAGGCTTTATAAGACCCAGTTCCTCACCCTGGGGAGCTCCGGTCTTGTTTGTCAAGAAGAAGGATGGATCATTCCGGATGTGCATTGACTATCGGGAATTAAACAAACTGACAGTGAAGAACCGTTATCCACTCCCCAGAATTGATGATTTATTTGATCAGCTTCAAGGGTCGAGTGTCTACTCGAAGATCGACCTAAGGTCAGGTTATCACCAACTAAGGGTTCGAGAAGAAGACATTCCAAAGACCGCTTTCAGAACTCGTTACGGCCATTATGAATTTCAAGTTATGCCATTTGGTTTGACGAATGCACCTGCCGTATTCATGGACCTTATGAATCGGGTGTGCAAACCATATCTGGATAAATTCGTGATTGTCTTTATTGACGATATTCTGATATATTCGAAGAACAAGCAAGAACATGAAGAGCACCTTAAGCTAATCTTAGAGTTGCTTAAGAAGGAGGAGTTGTATGCCAAGTTTTCCAAGTGTGAATTTTGGATTCCTAAAGTACAGTTCCTAGGTCACGTGATTGATAGTAAAGGCATTCACGTGGATCCCGCCAAGATCGAATCCATTAAAGATTGGGCATCTCCTAAGTCACCAACGGAGATTCGTTAATTTTTAGGTCTTGCTGGGTATTACCGAAGATTCATTGAAGGGTTTTCGAAGATCGCCAAACCAATGACCAAGCTTACTCAGAAGAAGGTCAAGTTTGTTTGGGGTGATAAACAAGAAGCAGCTTTTCAACTGTTGAAGCAGAAGTTGTGCAGTGCACCAATCCTGGCCTTACCTGAAGGAAGCGAAGATTTTATCGCATACTGCGATGCTTCAAAGAAGGGTTTGGGTGCTGTGTTAATGCAAAGAGAAAAGGTGATTGCTTATGCATCACGCCAACTAAAGATTCATGAGAAGAACTATATGACTCATGATTTGGAACTTGGAGCAGTAGTGTTCGCTCTCAAGATTTGGAGGCACTACCTGTATGGAACCAAGTGCACGGTGTTCACTGATCATAAGAGTCTACAACACATTCTTAATCAGAAAGAGTTGAACATGAGGCAACGTCGTTGGTTGGAGTTGCTCAGTGATTACGATTGTGAGATTCGTTATCACCCAGGAAAGGCAAACGTTGTTGCTGATGCTCTAAGCAGGAAGGAGAGAGATCAACCATTAAGGGTTCGAGCCCTAGTCATGACTATTGGCTTGGAGCTTCCCAAACAAATCTTGAATGCTCAGACTGAAGCTCGGAAGCCGGAGAACCTCAAGAACGAAGATGTTGGAGGTATGTTGGTTGAAAATTCTAAAGATCCAGAGAAATTCAGAACGGAAAAGTTAGAACCACGAGCGGATGGAACTCTATGCTTCAATGGCAGGAGTTGGTTACCATGTTATGGCGACTTGAGGACTGTGATTATGCACGAGTCCCACAAGTCAAAATACTCTATTCATCCGGGTTCTGATAAGATGTACCAAGATATGAAGAAGCTATATTGGTGGCCCAATATGAAGGCCAACATCGCCACCTATGTTAGCAAGTGTTTGACCTGTGCTAGGGTCAAGGCCGAACACCAAAGGCCATCAGGATTGTTGGTACAGCCCGAGATACCTCAATGGAAGTGGGACAACATCACTATGGATTTTGTTATGAAGCTTCTAAGGTCGTCGCAAGGCTACGATACCGTTTAGGTGATTGTTGATCGACTCACTAAGTCTGCAATCTTTCTACCGATGAGGGAAACTAATCCCCTGGAGAGACTGGCAAAAATATACCTAAACAAAGTGGTCGTAAGACATGGAATCCCAGTCTCAATCATTTGCGATCGTGATCCTAGGTTCGCATCAAATTTTTGGAAGTCACTCCAGAAGGATTTAGGTACTAGCCTGGACATGAGTACGACATACCATCCAGAAACTGACGGGCAAAGCAAGAGGACCATTCAAACTCTCGAGGATATGTTATGTGCATGCGTGATCGACTTTGGAAAGGGTTGGGTCGACCATTTGTCCTTAGTTGAGTTCTCGTACAACAACAGTTATCACGCTAGCATAAAGGCTGCACCTTTTGAAGCGCTTTACGGTTGAAAGTGTCGTTCACCTGTTTGTTAGGCCGAGGTTGGGCAAGTGCAACTTACTGGTCCAGATGTAGTTCGAGAAACGACCAAGAAGATTATTCAAATCAAGCAGAGAATGCAAACCGCTCGCGATCGACAAAAGAGCTATGCCGATAAGAAGCACAAGCCGATGGATTTTCAAGTTGGGGATAAAGTTATGCTGAAGGTTTCGCCTTGGAAAGGGGTCGTACGTTTTGGCAAACGGGGGAAGTTAAACCCCAGATATGTCGGACCTTTCAAGGTGTTAGAAAAAGTTAGAGCCGTTGCATACAAGCTTGAGCTTCCGCAAGAGCTGAGCAGGGTTCACAACACTTTTCATGTATCGTCAAAAAGGACACCATGCTTCATAAATACTACACCATACCTTGCTTACTTTGACTAAGGGCCATACCCATGACCATTCCTAAGACTATGAGCCATTCCTATGACCTAAACATGTTCCTTTGACTATTACTATTCCATATATTACATGCAAGTAACTAGCTAAGTATTAAATAGAAGGCTGAAAACACTTAGTAAAATATCACAATCTTCTCTCCACATCTCTTAATTGGCTTCGGCAATACAAGACTCTCAAACCCATATCAATTTTTATACAACCCATACACTTCTATACACATCTATCCTAAGACATTCTAAGGTATTTCCAACCATTGAATCACCATTTCCAAGTATTACGCAAGAAAAAGAAAGTTAGGGTTTTTATTAAGTAAACAAGGGTTTTCTTAAGTGCAAGCTTGGGTTTTGAGTCTAAACACGGGTTTAGCATTCATTTCTCATCTCATACATCATCCCTAAGGTCTTCTAAATTCCTTTATACTTTTTATTATCATTATTTTATGTGTTATATGTTATATATGGCTAAATCACCACTAAGGACTTTTAAATATGTAAAAAGAGTTAACACTTATGTTTATGAATTTACACACTTATTCTTATGTCATATGGATATATATATCATGAAATAATGGATCTATAAGTATGATAACATGTTGTATAAGTATAAACATGTTTAGTTATAAATTAGGGTTTATAAAAGTTAATAAAACAAACTTTTTATAAATCAATACACTTGGATAATAAAAGGGTTTCTATTTCGTGTTTCATACAGTAGGTAGAGTATAAAATACTAATAATACATCTCATGACGATTCCAAAATGATAAGAAACTCGAAAAACCGATTTATAACGAAAAAGATACGTTAATTACGATTTTACGACGAGAAATACTTTTATAAAACAATTTTTATAAAAACACTATTCATTACAGAAAGTGATATTTTTAAAACATCAAAAATATGATATAACTTTTAATTACGAGATCGTACTCGAAAGAATCGTTAAAAACGGAGCTATAACGAATAAAATACGACGTTTACAAGTTTACGATAACAAAAACTATAAAAATAAGTATATATCTGTTATGAACAGTAAAAATCACTATTCATCAGAAAAACTAAAATTTTAAAAATGTTATATTTTGATAACTCGACTTAATACGAAAATGTGGGCATAAGAAACGTAAGAAACGGGCTTAAAACGAGAAAGTTACGCATTATTTTCTAACTTGTGCACTATTTCCTGAGGTGAATAGTGTTGGTTCGTTTTTAAAATAAATTTTTGCGAAACATTTTAGAATCATTTATATAATATTTATACATGTCTTAAACTTTATAAATATTATTTTACAAAGACAATTGAATTATATATTCGATTATACGAGTTCAAATACACGAATAATATTTAGCAAATGCAATTTAAATATTATTTCGCAAACACGAGTAGACGGTGATGTAGCTATATAGAATCATACGTTGTATTAGTTATCAAAGTACTATATTACTAGGGAGTTTCATAATGAGGCCTCTTCGGGGTGGCGTATCGACGAGTTGTTGGATTTACGATTTAAAGTGTCCTAACTCCTCGAACGTCATGTCATGACCTCTTAAATTATGATAGCCCGAACGATAGTACGATGTAACAACTATAAGATTATATTCAAGTACTCGGTACTTATACGACCTATATTGGATTAGGTTGCCTTCGGATTCCTTCGTAACGCATTTTCCATTTTGAATACTTGTTGATTACCATTCACTCAAGGTGAGTTCGTAGCCCCTTTTTCTACTACTTGTTTTATTAAATTCGGGGGAGATTACATGCTTGATTTCTTTGGACACAAGTGTTTTCAAAACTGTATGCTATTTCCTGATTACATTATTGCCTAAGTACCCTTCTGCCGCTAAGACCCCTTTTATCATGAACCGTCAATTACCTGCTGGGTATACGCTAGTGTTATGGATAGATCTATCGGGACTGACCATCCCCGTCTAGGCTGTGGTTTCTAGTTGACCATTGACGCATTTAACATTCGAAGAAAATTCGTAGGATGTTTGGCAACATAACATTGCGGGCTGAAGTAGCAATATTATGCAACAAACTGTCGAGCTTCATGTCCATGAGCTTAGTGTAAATGTAATCTATTTTGTGAGATCATTGCAGTGTTGCACTATTAACTAAAAAAGTCTTGCGTCCTGCACATTTTGATTTATCAACCTATGAATTCACCAACTATTGTTGACCTTTTTAAGTAATTTTTTTCATGACATCCATAGGCATGGGATGCCAGGGATGCATTGGGTTTACATTTTGATTTGCACGCATTAAAGATTAGGTGCATCATATTTTGGGAAATGTAATTGACAACTTTATGTAAATATTTCAACAATGAACAAGTAAAGCAAAATGCTTTGTATCAAGTCTTTCAATTAAATCCAATGAAACATTTAAATGACATTTTATTGTGTCGTTCTTATATATCTTGTGCTATTGATCTTGAAGTAACACGCCCCGGACCCTTATTCCGCTGCGACCCCATTGGTGTAGTTACAGAAAGAAAATGCCTCCCAACCAAGACATACAACAACTGAAGCACCAGCCATGACTCAAGCCTGCCATCAGGAAACTAGGTAACTGACAGTGTTTAACCCTCACTGCAGCTCTGGAAGTCCAAGCTGCAACAAATGGCAAATGCTGAACAATACCAAATAGGAACACCGAGGAGAAAGAGAAGCACCTGTAGCAAGAAAATATTCTACAAATAGTTCCTGACATCCAACTAATCCAATTTTAAGGTTTAAGAAGGAGCTGTTGGACTTAAATCCTCAGGTTTAGCGAACTGTATTAGTGTTTTCCCGTAGCAACTGTCTTGAAGACTGCCAAGGTAAGTTTGCTACTGGGTACCTTAATTGAAGAAGCTCCTACCTTGGGAGGAATTCTTTTGCCCAACTATTGAATAGAAAAAGCATACAGAGATACCTGGGTTGAATTCAAGAAGCTTTTGATAAAGAAGTATTGTCCCCGAACTGAGGTCCAGAAGATGGAAGACGAATTTTACCATCTGACTGTGAAGGGGAATGATCTCAAGACATATGTGAGAAGATTCCAGGAATTGGCAACCTTGTGTCCCACTATGGTGCCAGATTCTGAGAAAATGATGGAAGTTTTCATCGGGGATTGCCTCAAGTAGTTAAGGGGAATGATTACTGCCTTAAAACCTCAAAATTCTAGAGGAAGCCATTAAATATAGGCCCTAGAGGCTAATGGATCATGTATCAAAGCACTCCCGTCAAGTTCAATTGATCACAAACTAAAATTTACGACTGAAGACTTTTCAACAACAACAACTACCTACCACTAACATCAACAAACCACTACAATAATCACCAACCACAACAGAACATAAAAAAAAAAAATAAAAAAAAAAAAAAAAAAAAAAAAAAAAAAAAAAAAAAAAAGAAGAAGGAATCCTTCATGCTTATGCTGCCAACCCCAACTGAAATAAGTGGGGTATACTAGAAACCGTCCTTTGTGTAAAGACAGCACACTAAAAAAAACATCACAAAGAGCTGCACTGTTAAGTGTAATACTTGCAACAAGGTGGGCCATCTGACCAGGAATTGCAGAAATAAGGGGCCAGCCACTGGAAGTAATCTGCTACCAGTGATAGTTACTTGTCAAGCTTGTGGAGAGAAAGGGCATTAAGCCAAATCAGTGCCGAAAGACCACAACAACATTCCCAGAGAAAGCTACATGCTGAGGGATAAGAATGCTCACCAAGACCCAAACGTAGTCACGGGTATGCTCCTTCTAAACCAACATCTAGCTAGAGTATTATTTGATTTTGGAGCCGATAAAAGCTTCATATCCATATCTCTTGCCTTTTTGCTAAATATTCCACCCATTACAATAGATACCTTTTACAATATCAAAATGGCTGGCGGATACCTAGTAAGCACAAACACCGTTATTCTGGGTTGCACCCTGACCTTGTTAAACCAACATTTCGAAATTGATCTCATACCGATTAAACTCGGTAGTTTTGACGTCGTCATTGGTATGGATTGGTTATCCAAGTATCATGCTAGAATTATCTGTGACGATAAAGTCGTCCACATCCCAATCAAAGGTGAAACTTTGATCATTCGAGGTGACCGAAGTAAAACCCGACTAAATCTCATATCCTGTATAAAAACCAAAAGATATATATCCCGAGGTTGTTAAGTTTTCGTAGCCTAAGTAATGGAAAAGAAGTCAGACGAGAAAAGATTAGAAGATATCCCAGTAGTCAGAGAATTTTCGGAAGTTTTTCCTGAAGATCTACCTGGCTTACCCCCAGTTCGTCAAGTAGAATTCTAAATCAATTTAATTCCAAGAACAGCACCTGTAGCCCGAGCACCTTATAGATTAGCTCCTTTAGAAATGCAGGAACTATCTAACCAACTTCAAGAGTTGTCAAATCGAGGTTTTATCTGACCAAGTACTCCGCCTTGGAGCTTCCTGTCTTATTTGTCAAAAATAAAGACGGATCTTTCAGATGTGTATACGATTTCCGGGGGGGGGGGGATTGAATAAACCTTACCGTAAGAATCGTTACCCACTTACCCAGGATTGATTGACTTAATTGACCCAACTTAAGTTCGAGTTCTACCGAAATTGACTTAAGATCAGGCTATCATCAACTGAGAGTCAGGGATAAGGATATTCCCAAGACTGCTTTCAGAACAAGATACGGACATTATGAATTTCAAGTAATTCCATTTGGTTTAACTAACGCACCTGATGTATCCATGGATCTCATGAACCGTGTGTGTAAACCATACTTGGAAAAATCGTCATAGTTGTTCATCGATGAATTCTCATCCTACTCTCGTAACAAATAAGAGCACCCAAATCACTGAAATAATCCTAGAATTACTCAAGAAAGAGAAGTTTTATGCAAGTTTCTCCAAGTTGAATTCTAGATTCGTATAGTGCAGAAATTCTTAGACACTTAATTATAGTCAAGGACTTCATGTGCCAGCCCGCCAAGATTGAAGTAGTTAAGAATTGGGCATCTCCTACAACACCTACAGAAATACGCCAATTCTTAGGACTTGCTGGCTACTATCGAAGATTTATCAAAGATTTCTCAAAATTGCAAAGTCCTTGACTGTATTACCCGAAAAACAAGAAGTTATCTAAGGTGGAAAAGAACAAGAGACAGTTTGTTTTTTATTTTCAACTACTAAAATAGAAGCTATGAGAAGCACCAAACATAGCAATTAACCCATAAGGATAAGACGAATTGTTGTTTACAATGATGCATCCCCAACAGGGATCTGGGAGCTGTTAATGCAAAGAGAGAAGGATCTTGCATATGCATCCCGACCACTTAAGTCCTAATGAAGAAAATTAGAAAACACTCATGACTCAATTTAGGAGCATATAGTTTCGCTCTTAAAATTTGGAGACACTTGGTCTGTATGGCACCAAATGTTTTGTGTTTCACTGATCATAAAAGTAAACCATCATATCCTGAACAAAAGAGTTGAACCTGAGACAACGTCGTTGGCCCTAAATGCTCTCAAAATACTATTGGAAAATTCGCAACCATCCGGAAAGGCAAATGTCGTAACAAACGCCTTATTTCAGAAGGAACGAATCAAACCACTCCAAGTTAAATCATTAGTTATGACCATTCATGCAAAATTACCATCACAAATTCTCAAAGCTCAAACTAAAGCACTCAAAGAAGAAAACCTCAAAGATGAAAACTTATGAGGAATGGACAAAGCATTTGAAATACATCCTGATGGAACTCGTTGTAATTGAAATAACCAAAGCTAGTTACCACTTTTTTGGTATCTTAGAGACTTAATCATGCATTACTCCCATAAATCAAAGTATTCCATTCACCCAGGTTCTGACAAGATGTATCAGGATCTAAAGAAACTCTATTGGTGGCCTAACATGAAGGCAATCATCGCTGAATATGTTGGCAAATGTTTGACATGTTCTAGATTTAAGGCAGAATGTCAGAAGCCATCTGGCTTACTGGTACAACCGGAGATTCGTATGTGGAAGTGAGAAAGAATAACAATGGATTTCATCACAAAACTTCCTAAAACCTCAAACGAACATGACACAATCTGGGTCGTTGTCGACCGCCTTACCAAATCCGCACATTTCATCCCTACCCGAGAGACAGATAGTATGGAAACCCTTACAAGATTATACATAAAATAAATAGCCTCTCGGCATAGAGTGCCAACATCTATCATCTCGGATCGTGACAGACATTTCACATCCAGATTCTGGCAATCATTACAAAGTGCTTTAGGTACTCAATTAGACATGAGTATGGCATATCATCCTGAAACTGATAGGCAAAGTGAAAGGACCATCCAAACACTTGAAGACATGCTTCGAGCCTGTGTTATAGATTTTGGAAAAGGATGGGAAAAACACTTACCATTAGTAGAATTTTCTTACAATAACAGTTACCATGCCAGTATTAAGGCAGCACCATTTGAGGCACTTTATGGTCGAAAGTGCAGATCACCTGTTTGCTGGGCCGAAGTTGGAGATGTTCAACTTACGGGACCAGAAATAATCCATGAAACCACTGAAAAGATAGTGCAAATTCGACAACGCTTGCAAGCTGCAAGAGACCAACAGAGAAGTTATGCCAATATAAGACGAAAGCCTTTAGAATTTCAAGTTGGAGATCGTGTTATGTTAAAAGTGTCACCTCGTAAAGGTGTCATCCGATTCAGAAAACGAGGAAAGCTTAACCCTTGGTACATTGGACCTTTCAAAATCCTTGAACGGATTGGCCCAGTGGCATATAAACTTGAACTTCCTAAAGAACTAAAAAATGTCCACAATACCTTCCATGTTTCTAATCTAAAGAAATGCTTATCTGATGAATCCCTTGTCATTCCAATGAAAGAGCTTCGACTCGATGAGAAACTCAACTTTGTGGAAGAACCAGTGGAGATCATGGATCGAGAAGTCAAGAAACTGAAGCAAAGTCGTATTCCTATAGTCAAAGTAAGATAGAACTCTAATAGAGGAACAAAATTTACATGGGAACGCGAAGATCAAATTCGTGCCAAGTATCCACATCTGTTTTCAAACATCACTCCGGCATCCAACTAAATCTCAGGACGAGATTTTTTTAAGGGGGGGAGACTATAACAACCCGTATTTTTCATCAATGTGATATCCATCTATTATATATATTACCTTTTTACAGGGAATTTTTTTGCTTTATCTCATTATGCAACGTAACTTGCATCTCTAAAGTAAACGAGCTCACACAACCTCCACCAATGCCATCTATATCTATGTTTATATCATGTAAACATCCTAATATGTCAAGTCTATATCTTAATATCATTTTACCAAGTACATTACCCATTTAACATAACATTTACAACATTTTATCAAAACGGACTTTATCCGTTAACATTTATATCAAAACCCTAATTATATGTAATGTATACATATAAACTGAATGTGCAAGTATTCAAAGCATGTGTACAAGTGTACAATGCACAACATTTGAAATATATTTTCCCTCTAAATCAATGTACAAGTCCTTAATGCACAATGTACAAAATCATGAAGCATGAATTCAAATAAGCTCATTTTTCACCGTTTTCATTCTAATTTCTTACCACTACTTTAGCACAAGGTACAATACTCAATGCACAACATCTAAACCCTAAACCTAAACCCTAAGTCATTCTAAAACCTTAATCTAAAACCCTAAACCCTAAATGAAACCCTAAAACCCTAATTTCATTTTAAAACCTAAAAACTAAACCTAAACCCTAATCCTAACATTAAATCTTAATCCTAAAACCTAATCCTAACACTAAACCTTAATCCTAAACCCTAATCTATCCCTAATCCTAACCCTAATCCACGTTTTAAAACCCTAAATCCTAAGCCGAACCAAAACCAACCCGTCACCCATTTTCTTTCATTTTTGACCCATTTTAAACCTAAGCTAGCACCCTAACACCTCAAGCACCTCTATGACTAACCTACTATCTCCCTAAGCACCTTACAAGCACCTCCATCACCTCCTTGTAAGCTACTTGCACTCCAAACACCCCCTTGGCAGCCGAACCTCCACACACCCCTTCCACCTATTCATAGCTAGTTTCTAGCTTACCTTACTCATCATACTAGCATCCCTTAATCACCTCAGCTAGCTAGGACACTAATCAAACCCCAAACTTGGGCACCAAGGTGTTTTCACCCCTATAAATAGCCGAACTCCCCCACCATTTCAAACACACCTCAAATTTCATCATACACACAAATGGAGTCTTAAATCAGACCAAGGAGGATCAAGTGAAGTCCCTAAGCTCAGAATAGAAGCCAAGAATCAAGAGAAAGGAACCCTTGAAGTCGTTACTAGGCGTACGAACCCGAAAACCCCATTTCGACCCATTTTAGCTCAAGTAAGCTCAAAATCTTGTTCAATAAGCTTATAATCTGTATTAGAATGTTCATAATACTCTTAAGATCATATATGAACTCTTGTTAAAGCCTTGAATCCTCAAACCCATGCGTTTTTTATTAAAACCCTAAAAACGACCCGTTTTGATTTTCTAGCTAACGAATCCTTTTTCTAAACTTTTGTTATACTCAGAACATCCTTTATTTTAGCTTATTTTAATAAGCTATAACCTGCAAATATCATTTGAACCCTAAAAATAATCTTGCATGGCTTTTGGAATTGATTTGCAAATAGTTTCGATGCATAGGGTATATATCATAAATTTCTAAAATTATTTCTAGAGGGCTGAAAAATGTCCTTATTCCAAAGTATAACTATAAGGACCTTATCTGCCAGTTTTTCAAAAGTTTAAAGTTTATAAGTATATAATACTTTATATAGTAAAAGGACTAAACTTGTAAAAGTTTATAAATCAAGGGTATATATTGTCATTTTTACAAAGTTAAAAATATAAAATATAATAATTTTATAAATTATAAAAATATATATTAATATTATAAAACTCAATTTTATTAAAACCCAATACATTTATCGCTATTAATCAACGATCGACGCATTATAAAACAATTACGTTATATAATTATCGTAATTTATCATCGACTAGCTTTTGAAGAAACTTAAAATCTTATCATATCACGTTACTAGGGAATTTCATGTGAGGGGTTCCATTTGGGTATTTGTTTTGACGAGTTTGCTGGGTTTACGATTTAAAGTGCCCTGACTCCTCAAACGATACTACATGGCCTCTGGATTATGATAGCCCGAACAGTGATACAATATTTCCATAAATTAATAAATCAAAGTAATACGTTAAACTTTATGAAGTTTTGAAACATAAACCATCACACTAAGACTTGACATATTACCTTAGGTTGCGTGACGAGGCCGTTACTTTCACTTGATATACTTTTGCCATCAATCAGATTTTCCTTGTTAAGGTGAGTTCATAGCCTCGCATTTTAAATCTTCTAATGTTTTCATAAACCCGCGAGGGGGATACATGCTATAAACCATGAATATGAGTGTTTTTCCAACTGTATGCTATCCTGATATATTATTGCCTAAGTCCTTACTTTTGCCATTAAGACCCCACTATCATGAACCGTTAATTACTTTTTGGAGTAAGCGCGAATGCTGTGAATAGATCTATTTGGGACTGAACTTCCCCATTGGTCCGTTGGTGTACCATACTTTCTGGTAACACAAACGCCCTTCATTTTGAATCACTATTGCGGTTGTTTGCAAAGGCACCCGTTGGGGACAACTTCTTGTGAATTATGATTACTTCAAGGCTCTCGTGTTCATAAGCTTAGGGCAATAATACTGTTTTCTATAATAATTGTATTCATTGCAAATATTACACTTATGGGTGTATAACAACGTAACCCACTATTGAACTTGTATTCAAACTGTTTAACATAAACCTATGAATTTCACTCAACCTTTGTGTTGACTTTTTAGTATGTTTATCTCAAGTAACATGACATCATGATGCAGGAGTGGACACGGACTTGAAGATGGCTAAACTGTTATCATTCAAACTTTATGTTTTAATGTAGATTTTGGGACCTCTATTTGTAAAAACTCTGATGAAATAATGAATGATAACTTATCTTTTAAAAAAGTCTCTTTTGAGTCGTTTTCTATGATTATGACTGTTGTACTATGAAATAATACCCCATATTAGCTTCCGCTACTAGATGTCAAAAATAGGGGTGTTATAGTTGTTGCTTAAAGAATGGTGCAAGATTAAATCTTTACGTACCCTATACCCAACATCAAAAGTATTAGAAGTACCACACCTTTTGACACTATCCACATCTGCATCTGCGTGTGACACTAAGCACTACAATGTAACTCCTTTAAGTAATAGCTATAACCTGTGAGTACAACAATGTGACTCCTTACATCAGGTATAACTAGATAATCCAAGTCTTAATCTGTAAGAACCCGAGTTTCAGGTCAACGTTTATCCTGAGCTACGATAATTATTTTTACTACGTAAATAGTTGTAGTCGTTTATACTATATGAGGTTTGATAGAGATTTCCATTTATAGGATAATTTCAATCCGTGATTGAGTTTATATTTGTTCTTAGCATATAAGAAAGTCATAAAAATGATATTGTTGCTCCGAGAGCATGATTATATAATTTTCGTATTTTACAGCGTTTCCTCGAGTTTTTGTAAAAACCGTGTTTAAAGGTCATGTTTTACGTGGTTTAACGTTTTAAAGAAAAATTAGTAGGACGGATTTGAAATATTAACAAATGTGGTGTGACCCGAGACTTTCGCCGATTTTAAATAAAAGAAATAATGATTTGTACTAGTTTGAAAAGAACTTGAGAATAGAGGGACTAGAATTGCCAAAGTATCAAAGATGTTTTCTATAAATAGGACACCAAATATCACTTATAACATTTTTACAAAATTTGAAACACTCTCTTCCCTCTCTTGCTCCTTGCTCGACCGGCCAAGACACAAACACCACCACCACCACTTTATTTTTAAGATGCAATACAATCAATTTATACCATCTTAATCCTTGTTTCAAGAGCTACAAATCCTACTATAGAAACCTCACATGCATTAAGTTTTGAAGAAGTTAGATTTTGGGTCAAGTTCTTGTGATTTTGATCTTAAAGGGGTGTTTAGATTGGTTAGATTGTTGTTATTTTGGTGTTAGTTGGTTGAAAAAGGGTTTGGTTTGTTTAGGTTCGTCCGTACGGTTCAACAAGGGGGAAACCAAATCGATTTTTGTTCTAGCTTTGTGAGTATTCTAGTTATGTTTTTGTGTTGATTAATTAGATGTTATTGCATGTATATGATTATTGCTAGATGATTCAAGTGAGGAAAGTATTAAAAGTGTGTTTTATTATTGACTAAAGTTTGATGGTTTTGGTATAATTATAAAGACTAGTTAAGCGTATGTTGATAGTCGGATTATGTCAAAAAAGTCATTTTATTGGGTTTTGGGTTGACTTTGTTTGACCCGAAAGTTTGACTTGACCGTGGCATGTCGAGAAATTTTTGAAATTTATTTTAGGCTTTTTGATATAAGGTGGGCCTTGTAACTCCTAAAAATGAACGTTTTACGACCGAATCAAGTTTGGTTATTTTTGGGGTAAACAGTCAACTACGAAGTTTGACTTTTGAAAGTCAAACTTACGTATACTTTTGAATATAGCTTATAATGAGCAAAGGGTTCGTAATGTTAGTTAAATTAAGATGAAATGCTATGTTGGGATTTTATTATCCTTACTTTCGGCAAGATTTCTAGAAATGGAAACTTAATGGAAAACGTTATAATATTGTTAAGTGCGTCAAAGTGAATTGTTTTGCGTCGCACTTGGAGATTATAGTATATGATTGTATATACATAATAATGTTATGTATATATATGCAAGTATGCATTATATGAAATATTATACTTTTAGTCACGTGCCGCCAAATATGTATTATATAGGTCGCGGTTAAGACGTGAAGCAAGTTACGTTTGTTGAGTTAATTGATTTGGATCCTTTGATTAAGGTGAGTTCATAGCCTCACTTTTGAACTATTTTAAATGTTTTTAAACCCGCGAGGTGGATACATGTTTGTTTTATAAATCGAACACATATGATTTTATGGTATGCTGGACCCGATTATGAGATTGTTTCTGCATAAGTAGCTATTGTCTAAGTCCCTTATTTCATGAACCATTAATTGTCTTGTGAGGTGAACGCTAATGCATTAAATAGATCTATTGCATTTGACATCCCTGTCCGGGGTATGAATCCGACAGTGAACACCCTGTCAAACGGACATTTTGTATTTAGAAGATAGTAGGTATATGATAATAATACCTTGTTTTGGGGCACTTTAACATATGAAATGCCATATGTATTGTTAACGTTCGGTGTCATGAGCTTATTGCGTGAAAGAAAAGAAGTTGCTATACATTGCATTCGTTGCTTTGTTTTCCCGAGAACTAATTATGTGTTCAAAGATTATTGCTTACTGATTACTTAAAACTCTATGAATTTCACTCAACTTTGTTGTTGACGTTTTAAACATGTTTTATCCCAGGTAACCAAGGTTGAAGGCAATGATGGCGTGGAGGTGTCATGCGTGTGATGGTTTTCATGGAGAGACTACTTGTGTGTTCTGGTCTTTCAAAAACAATGTCTTAAGTTGTGTTAAAACAATGTCTTTTAATTGAAACAATTGTCTTTCAATGATTGTAATAGACGGTGGTTGCGATTCTGTGGGGACCTAAACGCGTTTTATCTCTGATTAATAATGGAACACATGTTTGATAAACGTCTCATTTGGGTCGTTTTCTATTATCTTGGTAAATGGTGCTATTTAGTAACATCCAAATTGCTAATTTCCGCTGCGCAACCCAATGTACGTTGGGTGGGGTGTTACACAATCATAAGTTGTATACGTTCAAGCAAGTCATCAATCGATAGATTGGGTTTGAAGAAAAGGGGTTGAAAATAGAAGAAAGTCTCGATGATGAAATAAGTAGACGCCTTCTTGAAACCTACTTCAATCTCAAATAAGGGGTACCAAATCAACTTCGTGATCACTTGTCATTTAAAATCTAAATCCATAGCCGTTTTGACGTTTTAGTGAATCTTTAATGTTATAGGATCGTTTTAGCATTAAGCATTGTGTTTTGGATTAAATGATGTTAATCTAGGACAAATGTTGTAATGAATTGTCATTAACGGATAAACAATTGTCTAGATAACGTTGTCATGAAAGTGTAATCGTGGAATAAGGACTGACGGTGTAAAAGAATTTGACTTTGATATGTAAATGATCAAACCTCAGACTTTCTAGCTCAAACTTCATAAGTTGACTAGTCAAACTGCATAAGTTGACAAGTCAAACTACTCTGAAAGTGTGGTCAAACTGCATAAGTTGACTAGGTCAAACTGCTAAAAAATGTGGTCAAACTGCATAAGTTGACTAAGTCAAACTTCATAAGTTGACAAGTCAAACTGCATAAGTTGACAAGTCAAACTTTTAAATGAGAGATCAAAATGCAGGTATTGACTAAGTCAAATGGAAAGATGGTTGTGTCAAACTGTGTAAGTTGACTAGTCAAACTTGACAAATGGCATATGTTGTGAATCAAACCGCATGTGACATTGGTGGTCAAACCACAGTATTGTGTTGCACAAACCGCAACATGTAGATCCAAACTGCAACCTTGAGACAAACCGCAACTTTTAAACCGCAGGTAGAAGGGTATCAAAGCGCAACTTTTAGGTTATCAAACCGTACCCTTTTCTGGTCAAATTGCAACCTAAATTGCCAAACCGCAACTTTGAACATTCAAACCGCATGTTTCAAAGACAAACCGCAACTTGTAATTTTTTGTTAAAAAATTCAAGTTTTCAAAAAATAAGCACGAATAAGCAGTTTTTAGCCCAAATAATCCACGAAAATCATATATCTATAAGCTATAAGTACTTTTTACACCAAAAACATGAAGCTTTCCGAATATAAGCACTTCCCAAACACGCTTTTTGATACAAGATACCACGAACAAATAAGCTTGAAATAAGCTTATAAAAATAGTTTAAATGCTTATTATGCCAATATATCTGATAACAAATAAGCAACAACAAGAAAGAAGAAGAAGCTTTGTTGCTTTTTTTTACAATAAGCACGAACCAAACGCACCGTATGGCGTGCGGCTTAAAAATAATCCATGAAAAACACAATAAGCCACTAAAATAAGCAAAGCATTACCACAAAATGCTCCTAGTCTCTGATGCCAATTGTTAACTTCAAGATTCATAACCATAACAACGATCCAGAGGTCGGGGAGGAAAGACTAAGTAGAAAGCCATATTTATTAGATTGAGAGAAAAAGGTAGAGAGGGAAAGATGTGTGTGTTTTCTAAAGAGAGAAACACACACACTTTTTGTTACAAATGATTATCCTCACCCTCCTATGGAAGTATAGGAGGGGTATTTATAGGCCTAATGACATCTATCTATCATAACTAGACATTATTATTCCTTATGCGTCATGCCTATAGTAAACTATGTAATTCCATATAAGTCAACATATTTTAAGGCTAACAGTATTATAAGGCCGGGGCATTTACATCTATGTCCTTACAAACGTTTAATATTACATCAATATCCTTCTTAGTTTTGTAATTACGTCATTAGCCTTCATAAACATTTATAATTACATCAATATCCTTCCCAAACTTTTTTAATTACATCAATATCCTTCCCACACTTTTGAAATTACATCAATATCCTTCCTCGAATTTTAAATTCTCATATACATAAAAAAATCAACATGTTCTCTCATCATTCGAGGCCAAATATGCATATGAACAAATAAATATATATGAGCAATATTTTTTTCATATTTATATCAAAACTTTTGTAATTACATCAACACGTTTTTTTGTCGTTCGAGGCCAAAAAGTATATATGAATAATATGATTATGATCAATATAAGAGATAAATAATAGTTTCATAATCTAAAATCAATATAATTATGGTTTAATTGATTTTTGGACATATATACCCTTCTTAAAAGTGTGAGAAGGATATTGATGTAATTAATTTTTTTGGTAAGGACGTTGATGTAATTACAAAATTAAAAAGGATATTTATGTAACTTTTTGAGAAGGATATACATGTAATTCTCCTTTATAAGGCCTAGTGCACTATGGTGAAAGTTACAAGAGAAATATCCAATATAACACATTTAATGAGAAAGATAGTTTATTTCGAAGCATTCTTATATTTAAAACCGGATGGTCACTAAATTGTTTAACAACTTAGATCGTTGGTGCATGTTTTTATATAAAAATATTTGTTAAACTATTTTTGACATTTTTACAGATAACAGATAGAACATGTATTCATTCATATAGAAACATAATCAATTTCATATCAAAAGAGCCCAATAAGCACAAGATTAAAAAAGTCAAACTTAGTCAACGGTAAAAGTCAATGGTCAACAGTCAACGACACAGTCAAAGTCAACGGTCAAAGGCCATAGACATGGTCAAACTAATTCAACGATCTAATCTTCTAAGTTCAAGGTTTTGAGATTAATTTTACGAGATATATGAAAATCGTATAAAGTTTACACAATTAAATATATCCGTTTTAATCCTCATTTACATAATTCTGTTCATTTTCATGATTTTTTTAAAAATGTTAATACTTTTTTGAAAAAGTTATTAAGTTTTAAAAATTTTGAACTTTTTGAATTATTTAAAACCTTTTTATTTTGATATTTGAAATTTTGAATCTTTGAGTGTTTTATTAACAAAATGTCATGAAGAATATATCGTTTTGGTCAAACGTGAGACGAGGGTCAAAGAAAAGTCAAACTTGGTCTTGGTCCAATGGGCCTTTAAACCGCGTCAAATATATATGAAACGGTGGGCTTGAACATTAGGCCAAACGATATTGGGCTTGAAATGGGCTAAAAGTCTTATTGGGCTTTAAATGGGCCAAGACAATTTTGGGTTTCAACTAATTGGATTTGGTGGACTTGGACTTGAATTAGGACCAAATGGCTAACCGATCACGGAGGATTGGTCGAACCATGATGACCGACCGAACCTTGGTTCGGTTGGACCAATTTGACCGACCTTGTCGTGGGTCGGTTGGGCCTTGATCGACCGACTGTGGTGGGTCGGTTGGACTCGGCTAACCGATCGAGCAAGGGTCGGTTGGCTTGGTTTAACCGAACTATGAGCATGGCTCATTTGGCTCGGTTTTGGACTTCAAGTCTTCATCTTTAAGGTCTTTAAGGTCTTTAAGTCTTGAGTCTTCCAATTTCACCAAAGTCTTCACAAGCATTTTATCAAACACTTAGTCTTCACCTTCAAAAATCTCTAGTCTTTGTGTTTAAGGCTTAAAGATGAAACCTTTTTAGTTCCAACTAGCAAGATTAATGATATTGAGCTAACAAAACAAAACATTACATTCAAACAATCAAAACTAACACACCCTAAGGTGGTTTGGTTGGTAACACGCCACCAATTCCCCTATTTTGATCAATTTTCATAATGATTTACTTAAATTCGAGCCAACACTAGTCTTTTAACATCAATATCTACAAAACCCCTTCAAGAAAAATTAACATCTAAGCACTTTCATTTTTTATGAACCCTAAATCAAAAAACTTTGATTTTTCAAAATTAGTGAAGAGATGAAAGAATTCTTGTTATAAGTATGTTTAGAAGATGATTATGAATGACTTCCGTGTTTTACCTTTGATCAAAATTGGTTTCTTTTGGTTGCTTGGTTTTGACCGATCCACAAGAGAGAAAGAAAGGGAGGAGAAATTTTTTGGTAAAATGTGTTGTGTGTGTTAGATGGATCGGTTGGAGGGTATTAAAAGGCAGAGGATTCAATTTTTGGCAAAACTAGTCCCTAGAGGTTTTAAACTCTATTGAACTAAGCTTAAAGTTTAAGCATCACCCCTAACACCTTAAATGTAAAACTAGTCAACATTTTAGGGCTTAAAGATAGATAACTAACTAAAATTACAATAATTACCCTTAAGTTTTAAACCTATTTTGCAAACTTAGTCCTGGAGTTAATCTCGTTAACTCCCCCTAAAACAATGAACAATTAAATGACTTAAACACTTTTTCAACACCATTTACATAAAATTTTCTAAAAAAATTATTTTCCTGAAAATAATTTCTCTCCCTCAAACAAATACCCGTTATCTATTTAAAGAGCTGTAAAATTTGTTTGAGTTGTTTAAAATCTATTGATTAAAATTAATTCCCCCCCCCCCCTAAACAAATACCCGTTTTCTATTTAAAGAGCTGTAGAATTAGTTTGAGTGTTCAAATTTTCTAGATCGTTTTTCCCAATTTGATTCTGATGAATTATTTTTGAACATTTTTGGAAATTTTCATATAAAAGCTCGTTCTCCCCCTCGAACAAAGACTGTAGTCTATTTAAAGATGTCTTGGATTTGTTCGAGCGTTCGAATTTTATTGAAAAATATTTTTCCATTTAAATGAAAAAACTGATTCTGATATTATTTCTAACATTTTTGAAAAAAATTGTTTAACTCGAACATGTTTGATGAACACATTTTGAGGAAAATTGCTCGAGATAAAGAAAATTAATCTTTTTAGGACGATATGTACTTTTTGACGTACATTTTCCTTTTTAGACAACGCGAGTTGTGTAGAAAAATATACACAAGTCATTTCTTGAGTTTCAAAACATAGAATGATTTGAATCTTTAAACTCAAGACGAAAAAGACTTCTCTTTTCGTTGTAAAGGATAACTGCACTGAGGCGTACAATTTCCTTTTCTTTGGGGACCGGGTTGTTATCTGATATTTAATAACAAGCCATAAGAAAATTTGAGACGACATGTTTTAAAATGTTTTAAAACTTTTAGTCGAACTTTATCTACTATCCCGTGTCATTATTGAATGACATTTCTAAGGTCGTAGATATTATCGATTCTAAAGGACATAGTGAGAAGATTTGTTAAGGTTTTTGAAAATTTTCTAATTTTATGTTATGTTTTTGAAATTTTATATTTTTGTATTTTGGTTTTTATAAAATTTTTGAAAAATTAAAATCTTTTTGTTGTTTTTGATTTTATAAACTAATCTACTTATAGTATTGTATATCACATGTACTATACATGAAGTAGTAAATTGAGTTACTCTTCGTCTAACTCTGCAAGACGTTTCAGCTGTTCAGGTGTGATGTTGGGATTCTTGATTTAATGAGACAAAGTGAATAAAAGAATGAAACAAAATGACTTAAATGCAAAGCTAGAATTCTTCAAAAGATGGAAGATTTTAAAGAATCTAGAAGATCTCCTTATTCAAATAGAAGATAACAGAAGATATTCCTAAATGTATAAAATATTTATTTGTCTAATGCTTATCTTCCTTTGTAAGTCTTGGACTCCTTATGTTATAAAAGGAGGTTCCAGGAATGTAGTTTAAGTGTGCACATAAAATATGTAGACGTCTTGTAAAGGTGTGTGTGAGTTCTAGGCATGAGTTCTCTAAGTAGACGCCTAGAAGAAGTGTGTAGCCCCAAGGTCAATGTTTTATTGATCATGTTATAGATTAGTTGAACTGTTCTACACTTGGAGTGTATGATAATGAATAAAAACCTTGTTGAATAACTTTGTTCATTATTCTATTTCCGCTATGCATTTTCTTTATGTTCATTGTTGATATTATCCTAGATATAAGATCTAAACAATCTAAGCTATAAACGATCCAAGAACTATCACGTGTTTTAGTTCTATCAGGTGGTATCAGAGCCACAAGGCTCTTGATCTGGGATTGTACAAGGTTCTTATGATCGAAAAAGTGAAGAAAAGGTGTGTCGAAATTCTCTTTTTAGTTTTAAGCCAATTCGTTCATATTAGGGTTTCACCAAACCCTAGTTCGATAAAAACAAGATGTATGGATTTCATGTATTCAATTTCATGATATTAGAAGCTTGGAGATTCAAGATGACATGATGATGGCTGCTTGAGATCACTATGGTGTTAGATTTATAATATCAGGGTTTTCAGAAAACTTTAATTCAAGACAAGTAGGTGTCGACATAATTATTTGGTGAACCCTAATCGTAATAATCTAAAGACATTTGCTTACTCAAGTCATGACAAATTAGGATTTGTGCAACAAGTAAGATGGAAGCAGGGTTTCGTTTATATATTAGTGCTTCTATAAAAGGAAATTTAATACTGCTATAGACAAATAAAGGTATACTTAATGCTGCTTCTATGTGTTTGTGTCGTCAAAGATTCATATTGCTCGTTGGTATTTACTACTGCTCGTTACAAGTTTGTACTGCCAAAAGAATGTTTAGTACCGCTCGTAAGAATAGTGTAACACGGATTCGACTGGCAATTAATATAATACCAACGGTCGATAACAAAACAAACACCGACGTCAACCATGTCAGTTAGGGTTTAGAGATCGTAATTGTGTATGAAATTTGTAGTGGGATGAGAATGTCAAACCCCCTAAGCAAAGGTGAACCAACATAAAAGAAATCAAGCATGCACACAACTTTAATCATAGAGTTCTTCATCGTGACACTTAAAGCGTCACAAAATGCCATAAGAGGAAGGAGTAATCAGATTTGTGACACTTTAGTAACAGATAAAGTGTCGCTAAATAGTATGGGAGGAAGGAGAATGCAGATTATCGACGAATTAGTTATAGTTTTGTGACAGATAAAGTATTGTTAATTGTTAAATTGAAAAAGTTTATACTGCTTGGGGACGAATACACTTGGGTTCGAACATAAGGTTAGTACTGCCAGGTTGTTATCTTGTTTATGAGATTTGATTGTTATGTGGTAAAGATACTACGTATTGGTTCTGGATTTGAGCAGTTAACAAAAAGTTTGAAGTACTTATCCTACACGACAGTTGGACCCTAATCTAGGTCGTATGAATGTGTTTAAGGTTTTGTGACCTAATTGCTTTATATGTGTGACATTACCAAAATTGTGTTACTAGAATTGTATGTGGACATACCGAATATGGACTGGATAATACAAAAATGATGATGGGCTGAGTATTAACCGAAAAATGATTGGGCCTTGGGTGGAAAGTGACTTTGTTTGGGCTCAATCTATACCGAATTCTATATGATTTTCGAGCTGGACATTTATAAGTGCACTGGATAGTATTACAGTTTTGTTAATATTTTCGGAATGATAATGCCAAGGTAATATTTATTATATAATTACTACTGTTAAGGATGATATCAAGCTGTTAGTACTGCTCGTTAAGGCTGCTGTTGGTATTTACTTAGTACTGCCAGTTATATGTTTCTACTGATGGGCTTATTGTTTGCTGCTAGTTATGCTTGATATCAGACAAAGGGTAGTTTTGGTTATCGGATGACATACACAGAGATGATATTGGATAAAACAAAAACATAACATTTGGTTTTTGGTGTTTACTGTTTGGTTTTTGGTTTTGATTTTAAATGTTCTTAAAAGTTTAAAGGCTTGTACTTATTTGAAGAATTAATTACGAAGATGGTTATTTATCACCTATTTGAAGTTGAAGTGGAGTCTTTCGAATGCGTGTTCTTATCATATCTTAAAGTGGGTGTTACACTTTGAAGATACCTTGTTTGTGCTTAGAAACAATGCGACAAAGACTTGACGAATCTAGCAAAGGTGTGTGATTTCTCTTATGGTGCTCAATGCTCACATTTGCTACTTTGGTTATGTTTCTCATAGAAGATGAGGATTTTGTCAAGAGGTTGCAATCCACTTATATTTTTGGTCTTGGTATGAGTTTGACATCACGTGGATAGTACAAGATATAAGACACAAGTTTGGGTTATTCTACTTCAGCATCAAGTTCGTAATACTTAGTTTTCTTCATTAGTGATCATTACATAGAGCCTATAGAATTGAAGATTCAAGAAATAGTTAACATATGGGTTTCAGGGGAAGCTTATTGTTAAAATGTTTAACCATTTACATGCATCATCGAGCGTGAGGTTTTTACTTACTCCTAAGTCATTATTACTACTGCTAGTTTAGATTTCTACTGCTTGGATTATTTATTCTTATTATGCGTCATGGAGGGTAATTCAAGTCATTGGATAGTTGGGTTGTAGTGTGATATTGGTTTGAAGTGGTTGAAATCAAAGTTGCTTACATTCATAAGTCCCCTATGGATTATGACAAAATGGGAAGAAATATTAATTAGTTTGTTATAAACTTATAGATTCATTGGTGTGGCATGTTTCAAAGGAAGTTGAATTAAGAAGATTTGTTTCATTCAGGGAGATGTTACATTCTTAACTTCAAGGAAGCTTTGGCTTTTATGATGAAGTTCGTACACGACTTTGTTTGTTTTGTCATCATCAAATAGGGGAAGATTGTTGGGATTCTTGATTTGATGAGACAAAGTGAATAAAAGAATGAAACAAAGGATTAAATGCAACAAAGCCCTGGATTCATTAAAAGATGGGAAGATTTTAAAGAATATAGAAGGATCTCTTATTTCAAATAGAAGATAACAGAAGATATTCCTAAATGTTTAAAAGATTTATTTGTCTAATGTTTATCTTCCTTTGTAAGTCTTGGACTCCGTATGTTATAAAAGGAGGGTTAGAGTTTCCAGGCATGTAGTTTAAAGTGTGCACAGAAATATGTAGACTGTCTGGTTAAAGGTGTGTATTGAGTTCTACGGGTGAGTCTCTATGTGAAGCCTAAAAGAAGTATGTTGCCCCTTAAGGTCAACTGTTTCATTGCTCATGTTAAGTTAGTTGTTAAAACCGTCCACAATGATCATGTAGAATAGGGCTTGGAGTCATTAATAAAGAAAAAACTTGTTATGATATCAATGTTCTTATGCTATTTCCGCTATGCATATACTTTATGTTCATTGTTACAATTATCCTAGATATAAAGATCTAAACAATCTGAGCTTAAACGATCCAAGAACTATCATATGTTTTAGTTCTATCTGGTGGTTTAAGAGCCACGGGGCTCTTGATCTAGGATTGTACAAGGTTCTTATGATTGAAAAAGTAAAGAAAAGGTGTGTCAAAATTCTGTTTTTGGTTTTGAGCCAATTCGTTCATATTAGGGTTTACAAGCAGGTGTCGACATAATTATTTGGTGAACCCTAATCGTAATAATCTGAAGACATTTTCTTACTCAAGTTACGACAAATTAGGATTTGTGAAACAAGTAAGATGGAAGCAGGGTTTCGTTTATATATTAGTGCTGCTACAAAAGGAAATTTAATACTGCTATAGCCGAATAAAGGTGTACTTAACGCTACTTCTATGTGTTTGTGTTGTCAAAGATTCATATTGCTCATTGGTATTTACTACTGCCAATGAATTTTACTATTGCTCGTTATAAGTTTGTACTGCCAAAAGAATGTTTAGTAATGCTCGTAAGCAGAGGGTACAACACGGATTTGGACTGCAATTATTTTAATACATCGGTCGATAAAAAACAAGCACCGATGTCAACCATGTCAGTTAGGGTTTAGAGATCGTAATTGTGTATGAAAGTTGTAGTGGGCTGAGAATGTCGAACCCCCTAAGCGAAGGTGATGTGCCAAAATAGAAAAGAAACCAAGCGTACACGCAACTTGATCAAAGAGTAGTTACTTCTTAGTAAACACTTAAAGCGCTCCACAAAATTCCATGGGAGGAAGGAGTAATCGATTTGTAAAGTTTAGTAACAGATAAAGTGTCGTTATAGATTGGAGGGAAGGAGAATGCAGATTAGCGAAGGTTAGTGATAGTTTAGTGACAGGATAAAGGTGTTGCTAATTGTTAAAATTTTAAAAAGTTTGTACTTGCTTAGGGTTATGTGTGTGTGTGTGTGTGTGTGTATCGAACATATGGTTTAGTACTTACCATGTTGTTATCTTGTTCATGTGATTTTGATTGTTATGTGGTGAAGATACTACGTATTAGTTCTGGATTTGAGCAGTTAACAAAAAGTTTGAAGTACTTATCTTACACGACAGTTGGACCCTAATCTAGGTCGTATGAATGTGTTTAAGGTTTTGTGACCTAACTGCTTTATATGTTGACGTGTACCAAAATTTGTGTTACTAAAAATTGTATGTGGAACATCCGAATATGGACCGGATAATACACAAATGATGGATGGGTAAGTATTAACCAAAAACATGATGGCCTTGGGGGAAAGTGATTTTGTTTGGGTCTCAATATATACCGAATTTTATATGAATTTTTTTTTTGGGCTGGTATTTTACAAGTGCATGGATCAGTATTATAGCTTGTATTTTTTTTCCGGAATGATAATGCCAAGTTATGCTTGATATGGGACCAAAGGACATTTTCTGGTTATCGGATGACCACACACAGAGTGATATTGGACAAACCGAAACACAAACATTTGGTTTTTGGTGTTTACTGTTTGGATTTTGGTTTTGATTTTAATGTTCTTAAAAGTTTAAAGGCTCATACTTTATTTGAAGGAATTGATTAAGAAGGATGTTTATTTTTCACCTATTGATGTTGAAGTGGAGTTTTCGACATAACGTGTTCTTATCATATCTTAATGTGGGTGTTACACTTTGAAGGATAACTTGTTCGTGCTAAGAAAACGATGTGTCGAAGAACTGACAAATCTAGCAAGGTGTGTGATTTCTCTTATGGTGCTCTCATTTATGCTCAATTTGATATCACTTTGGTTACATTGAAGATGAGGATTTTTCAAAAGGTTGCGATTCTACTTATATTTTGGTCTTGTTGAGTTTTGACGTCACATGGATTAAGTACAAGATATAGAGACACAATTTGTAAATACCTTAGTTTTTCTTCATCATGTGATCATTACATAGAGCCTATAGAATTGAAGATTCAAGAAATAGTTAACATATGGGTTTCAGGGGAAGCTTATTGTTAAAATGTTTAACCATTTACATGCATCATCGAGGTGAAAGTTTTTACTACTGCTAGTCATTATTACTACTGCTAGTTTAGAATTCTACTACTTGGATTCATTATTCTTATTATGCGTCATGGAGGGTAATTCAAGTCATTGGAAAGTTTAGGTTAGTAGTGTGATATTGGTTTGAAGTGGTTGAAATCAAAGTTGCTTACATTCATAAGTCCCCTATTGGATTATGACAAAAAGGGGGAAGAATATTACAGGTTTGCAACTTATAGATCCTTGGTGTGGCATGTTACAAAGGAAGTCTGAATTAAGAAGATTTTGTTTCATTCAGGGAGATGATTACATCTCAACTTTAGGGGAAGCTTTGGCTTTATGATGATGTTCGTACACGACTTTGTTTGCTTTGTCATAATCAAATAGGAGAAGATTATTAGGATTCTTGATTTGATGAGACAAAGTGAATAAAAGAATGAAATAAAAGGACTTAAATGCAAAGCTGGAATTCTTCAAAAGATGGAAGATTTTGAAAAATCTAGAAGATCTCCTTATTCAAATAGAAGATAACAAAAGATATTCCTAAATGTTTAAAAGATTTATTTGTCTAATGTTTATCTTCCTTTGTAAGTCTTGGACTCCTTATGTTATAAAAGATGGTTCTATGCATGTTGTTTTAGTGTGCACAGAAAAAATGTAGACGTCTTGTAAAGGGGTGTGTGGGTTCTAGGCATGAGTTCTCTAAGTAGACGCCTAGAAGAAGTATGTAGCCCCAAGGTCAATGTTTCATTGATCATGTTATAGATTAGTTGTATGTAACACCCTCAAATCTGAGTACGCAGCGGAATGTTGAATATCCGAGGGTGTTACATTTACTGATCTATAGCACAAGATCTGAGAACGACAACTAAATGTGTCGTTTGAA
>BQNB010051725.1:0-40837 GCA_026074375.1 Tanacetum coccineum | reverse complement strand
TACTTATCTTTCTAACTATATAGAATATACTCTGAATAAGTCAATACAAATCTCTTGACACGTCTTTATCTTTTTAGCAGTGTTTAATCTTCATGTAGCAGTCTTAAGTCCTTCAGCAGTATTAAGTTAGTACTGGCAGTACTAACTTTCATCTAGCAATACTAACTAGTTAATACTGACAGTTGTAACTTGAGCAGTACTAACTCTTGACTTGGCAGTACTAAGTATGAACACATTTAATTCCCAACATTTGTCTTTTTGTGATTAACCCTAAATCTTAACAAAATATTCTTATGTACTTAAAAATCAGATTTATTAGATTCTTCTAGAAGGAAAATATTTCTTAACATAAATAAAAAAAGATTTTCTAGATTTGGGAAGATTTGGAAAGATTTAAAAAGATTGTTTCCACTTATGGTTAATCCTATTTTGTCTTACATGATTAATATAACTAGCTTATAAATAATCACTTTTTTACTTAAAATCAATTGATTAGAAAAGGTTTATGCAAATGATTAAGTTTAGATGCAATAGAAAATATTTTTCTTTAATCATTAACTACGTTTAATAATGTCATATTCATACCTTAAGTAATTTGTCGTCGTCAAGTAAACTTACGAGTAAATAACTTGTTTACATAAACTTTTACGTAGTATGACATTATATTTGTTATTATCAAAACATGAAGATCATTAAATATAAATATCATTTTTACGCGAATATTTGTATTAACAATCTCCCCCTTTTTGATGATGCCAAAATATAAACTCATATGTATTAAAGGTTACTAAATAAGTATTTAGTGATTAAGTTTACATATCTTCTCCCCCTTTTTGTCAAAGCAAAAAGCGTTGTAAAGGCGTCGTTGCAAGTCGATTTTTTGACAAATTCAAAGTAACTTTGTGACAAATGCAAAGTAAAAATAAAGACGAATTTGCAAGTGCTCCCCCTCGGTGTATGCTCCCCCTTGTTTGGGGGCAACAAGAAATCGAGCAATGGAGTTATGCTACCAAACAAAGTTATTAGACAAGCAAGTATATATATGACAACAACACATGCATATATATAAGCAATAAACAACCACCATCATCACAACAATAATAGTAATGTTAAATCCATTATAAGGGAGATAACATAAAATTTAGCCTAAAGCCACTAATGACAAAAACAACAAATTAACCACTAGTAGAAAAATTACAAATAAACTAGAAATAAAAACAACTAAAAGTCTTAAATATTGGGATAAAATATTTTCTCCCATACAATCTAAAGGGTTTTGGAAACACGAGGATGGATTTAGTGCGGAAAGTATGGTGGGTTGGATGAAGTTCCAAGGTCGTGTCGGGTGTAGGAAAACATGTAGTTGACCCGGTTTCTAAGCCTTTGGATTTCATCCCTAGTAGTGCTACAACATTGAAAAACCATATTATGAAGGTGAGGCATGTCATTTAGATGTACAAAATCCAAGATGTTGTTTGGTGGGTTAGGAAAATCTTGATTTCCTATGTTTGGTGGTGGGTGTTGAGTGTTTTCAAGTTGAGGTGCATTGTTGTTAATATTGACAAACAATGGTTAAGGTGGTAATTGTTGTTCAAATTTGGGTGGTGGATGTGGAAATCCGGGTGGTGGTCATGAGACACACGGTGGTCGAGATGGATTTGAAGGGCCCGATGTCTAATTATCCATGGTTGCAACATAAGGGTCATTTGGTGATATTTGTGGTGGTGGAAGTTCTTAAGGTTCAAGTTTCATTGGGATGACAAATCGGAGGTGAAGGAGCAACATGAGTTGGTGTTGGAGACTCACTTGGAGATGATGATGAGGTGTAGTGAGTGCTCCTACTAGAGGTGGATTTGGATGGAGCATGTGGTGGTGAAAGAGATTTCTTTCTAGGAGGTGGCGATGGAGTTTTCTCATTTTGGTGTTCCTCACTTAAGGATTCAAGGTTGACATAGGTAGGTATTTTGACACTCATTCTTGTGGTTTTTCTTTTGAAGTTGGGTGAACTTGTTTTGGATGAACTAGTCATGGTGATTATGTAGGAAGTTGCAAGAAATGTAAAGAAGAGTGGTGTTGAGGATGATGATTATATGGATGAAGTGGTGAAGTGTTTTATATAATAGTTCTTGGATTATATGGAAAACTTGATATATCCTAAGGTTTAAAATCTCACATAGTATCATGTAGCATGATTATAAGATAAAGTAGAAAAAGTTAAAAATCTAGAAATTTCAAATTTTGGCGCCTAGTCTGATGACTCACGGATCTAACAAAACAAGGGACGGATCTCCCTATGGTGGATCCGTAGATCCGTGACACCCTCAAAAATGACCAGAACTGTTGTTTTGCAGCCAAAATCCAAAACAAGTAGTATGCAAATTTCATATTTCACAATCTAAAAGCATTACCAAGCTAGATTATATAGAAAGCATAAAGAAAGTCACCAAGTAGCATAGTTTAACGTTAAACATGCATAATCAAAACAAGCAAGTTAATAATTCAACCGTACGAAATTTAAACAAACAAATTATTCATGGATGAAATCCCATTCAACAACATCCATTCTTCAACATCTTTGCAAACTTGTGCAATGCCCGAGCCATGTTCTTGAACATCCCTCTTGTTACTTTTTGGTCATCCAAAATGTTCTCACGAATGGGGAGGGCCCTATAATAATATCTAGGGGAAAGATTAGTGCTAGGCAAGTCTCCATTATCGGAGGGTGGTGTGTTGAATGAGGATGAGGTTGTCAAATGGGCACGCTTAGACTTTCTTACACTCCTAATTCTTTTGGGAGGTGGCCTTTTGGGTTGTTTTGCCTTAACGGGTGACATTTTCTAAGGGACTAGAATGTAACGCTCATCAAATGGGTGATTCTCTAGGTTTGCCTTAAGATTCTTAAAGAGACGAGTTAAGATCATCCCATATGGTAGAACTTTGTCAATTCGGTCTCTAAAGTAGTACATTTTCATGACAATGAAGTAGGCAAGGTTGAAGGTTCTCCCGCTCTCTATGCAATACAAAATCAAAGAAATTATTGTTTGAACATGGTCTCTAGTTCCTAAGACCGAGTAAACATTTTCCCTAATGACAAGTTCACAAGGTTTTAAGTGTTCAAAGAGTTCATTAGTTTCGATTTGGTTTGGTAGTTTTTGGACCACTCCTTGGTTGGTTTGTTTCTGGAATACGGTTCTTCGATGAATCAAATTTCGAATGTATTCAAGAGAGGGTAGGGTTGAGTTGTAGGGTGGAATTTGTTCTAAGGTCTTTTCAAGTTGATCAAGAGACCAAGCATCGGAGTAAAGACATATGCCTTGATTTGGTCGGGAGATTAGCTCAAAAAATTGTCAAGAGATAGGTTAAATAGATGTCCATTGATGTCAAATTGAATAAAAAGATGATTGTCATTGATGTTTCTATCTAGACGAGGGGTTTTGTAAAATTCCATGATAAACCTAGGACATATTTACTCATCTAAAGAGAGTAAATAATCAAAGCCTATGTTGGTAAATTGTGCTAAGGATTCGTCATTTAGGTCTTGATAGAAGGTAGGATCAATGGTTCTCCCCTCATGAGTATACTTTCAAGGGCTCTATAGATATCCTTGAGTGGTTCGGACATGTTGGGATCATTTCAGATTTTTGGAGCGTAAGCAAGTGTTTTCTTGTAATCTTGTTGATATTCTCTTGGCATTTTTCACCTATGTATGTTTTCTAGTGATTTTAATAAGAAACTACCATAAAGGAAATATCATGAGATTGCTAAGTGTGTGTCTATATGAAAACAATGTGGAGGTGCGGTTTGCTTGACTCAAACAAAAAGAAAAATAATAATAGTATTAAGTAAACCTTAACGCACTCCTAAGTTTAATATTGTTCTTAGTCGAATGGAACGACAATGCACACTATTTGTGCATTTCGCATAGACATTCGTGAGATCAAATGCATAAAGAAGACGTTTTTGCGTTGTATTAACAATGTAGTTAAACAACATTTGTTTCTGAAAAATCCTAGTTGTGAGAAGTTTGATTGAAAAAACATAATTTGGGGTTTTGTCGAAAATTGATTTTCACTATCTAATTCAAGTATGCAATATTATTATCTACGGGTATCAAAATAGTTATACAGTACTATAATCTAGTATGAATTATGTAAAAAAGGTATGAAAAATTAAAATCCCTAAATTATTTGGTTTAGTGCAAAATCAAAACCCTAGACTCACAATTAAGAAGAAAATAAGATGAAATCACTTACCATTGTTGTTTATGATTGATGATTTGTTGATGATCTTTATGTTTTAGTGCTCCAATTGCTGATTTTTGATGTTTTTAATTGAGGGTTTTAAGTGTTTGGTTCGTAGGTTGTGTTTGGATAAAGAGTTATGTGGTCCTAATTCTTTTAAACTTGATGAGTACCCATTTTATCTGACACACAGATCTACCTAAATAAGGGATGGATCTCCCTATGGTGGATCCGCGACATGCTTCAAAACAGACAGAGTTGGTTTTTAGCCAAATTAGGACACAGTGTTATGTTTTGGCAATTGGAGTGTGTTATATATGTTATTAGGAGTATATGATTCAATTTACGGAGTCAACGTCCAAGTTTTGAGCAAACCGTGCAACTTGTCATGAATTTCCCGATGGAATTTCAACGTAGTCGATCTTACTTGGAGTGTGTTATCTTTTAGCATATTTTTGACCATTGCTAATAACACAAACATTATGAACATTTAGACTTAACAAAAGATCGTTAACACAAGTGTGAGTTGTAATTTGATGATTATTCTTTTCGTCTTTTTCAATCGATTTCGTAATTTCATGTATTGACCACTAATGGTAGTACATATATATTTTGAAAATATCTATGGTAATTTTATAGATATTTTCTTGATCTAATATAATTCTAATCTCGATTATGTTCATGATCGGAAGTTTGTAATTGGAACGTGTAATGAGAATTAACATCTTTTGAATAATGATTACTTACTTCACTAGATATCCGCTTACGATTATTTTTGAGAGGATGAAGGATCACTATCCATGATGAGTTTCATCATTCCTAATCTTAAATAATTAAATACTTCAAGTTTTAAGGGCTTAGTTAATATATCAGCTAAGTTATCTTCGGATGCAACTTTCTCGATAAAAATGTTGCCCTTTTGGACGTTGTCACGAAGAAAGTGATGACGGATTTCTATGTGTTTAGTTCTAGAGTGTTATACGGGGTTTTTACTTAAGTCGATTGCGCCGTTATTGTCTCACATAATAGGAACGTCGTCGAGGCGTACGTCGTAGTCGATGAGAGCTTGTTTTATCCATAGTGCTTGTTGACACGCCTTTCCGGCGGACACATATTCAACTTCGATCATGAAGATAGCAAGGGTCGTTTGTTTCTTAGAGAACTAAGATGTTAAACAACATCCCATGAACGTACAAACGCCACTATTGCTCTTTCGATCAACGTAGTCGCTCGTGTGATCGGAGTCGGCATAAACTATAGTTTCTATTCTGGTTCTTTTTGGATACCATAATCCTAAGTGGGTAGTTCCCCTAATATACCTAAATATACGCTTAACGGCTTCTAAGTGGGTAGTTGTAACACCCCTAAAAATCGAAACACAACATGCGGGTTACTTCATAGTCCGTAAGCACAAGTCACGGAAAACGACCTCAAAGGAGACGTTTTAAAATAAAATGTCACATTCGATATATTAAAAACATCAGAGTTAATAAACAGGTCCCAAACGGTTTATAGCCAACCTACAAAAGTGTAAACATAACTTAAAATTTTAAGTAAAGTTTTCATTGAATGTGAATATTAAACAAAGTCTTGAAAATTTGATATCCGCGCATCACTCCTATCCAAGCAGGTAAGCAAGCATAAGCATAAACGCTTGAGATAAAACATGCTAAAAAGTCAACAATAATGTTGAGTGAATCCATAGAGTTTATGAAAATAAAAGTAGAACACAAGTATAGTTCATCGAATGACTTGTACATACAAGCCATAAATCAGTTTTTATTGCATCGAGCTCATGACACCGAACCTTGACAATAACGCATATCCTGTATGTGAATAAAGTTTCCCCAGTACTAGGTATTATTGCCTCATACCTACAAGTCTCGATACAAATCTTCCGTTGACAGGGTGCTCCAAAATTGATTCATACCCTCGGACGGGGTTGTCAAACCCAATAGATCTATTAATTGTACTAGCGTTTACCTCACGGGTAATTAACGGTTCATGAAATAATGGACTTTGGCAATAGCTACTCGATGTGAATAAGCATGTATTCGGGTCCAGCATACCATAAATAACTTGTGTTCAAGTTTTCAAAACAAGTGGGTTTTAATTAAAACAGTTAAATAGGAAAGGCGAGGCTATGAACTCACCTTAAGCAACAGAGACAAGTATATGTATCAACAACGAGAGAAACGAAGTCAAGCGTTTGAGCCGCGACCTAAATAATGGCGTGAGATTAGAAGGATAGAAGGGGTACGATAGAACAATGCATAAGTCGTATATATATATATATATATATATATATATATAAAGACATACTGTATTTTATTAAATCCGGAGTTGATCAGTAAACTTTTATAAAATTTGTTTTATAAAAGTATTTATTAAAGTAAACTCGTAAAACTAGTATCTTTTTGTTATTATTCTGTTTTTCGAGTTTCTTACCCTTGTTTGGAAGCGTTTGTGTCCGGACTATTTTTTAAGTCAGTATTAAATATATACTTTTAGTTTCGTACACAATTACAAAAGGTTTGATGTTTGTGTTTAATAACATGGTTTTATACTTGATTTTGTTACTTTAAGTTTAACCATCTTAGCTACATGTCATTACAAACATCCATTATCACATGTAAATTCCTTCCTAGGGTCATTAAGTCATCATTGTCCAAGAAGAAATGTCCAAGGGATCACAAGATCACTATGTTTTATTTACTCTTTTGTCATGACTTGTATAAGTAACTTTTTTTTATAATACTAGCTTAATTTATGCTTATACATTTTTATACTGAAACCAACATTGTACTATACTCATAATCTCATTAGGACATGGATTATCTATCCTATTACACATATGTAAAAGTGTTACAAAATCAATGCTTACAAGCATAAAGGTTCATTTACACTTGTTCAACAGTATCCTAATGGTGATTTTGATACACTAGAACATTTTTTACTCATGTATATAAGGTTAAATGAAATGATTAGGGCTTCTAGATATCCTTTGGATGATAGTAAGTTGTTGATCATACAAGTTATTACTACACTTGTTTATCAACCAAACCCTAACTTGCAAGACTTGAAAACCCTAAAACACAAAGAAACCCTAATCTTGCTTATCCTTTGATTAACCCTTGTAAATGCCTAAACTAATCCTTCTAACCACCTTGGATGCCTTAAATATGATGTAGGAATACTTTCATGAGTGGTAAATAATTTTGTATGAATTGTGTAGTGGAGTTGTGGATGGCCTCGTTGGGTAAAAAGAGAGCAAAAAAAGGGAGGATAAGTGAAGTTTTACTTATGCAAATGGAGTGTGTATGTTACTTCTCACTAGTATGCAAGTATATGTATCACATAAGCTAGTCAAAGTACTTGCAATATTGACCAAGACTAAGAGAAAACATGGAGAGGTTTTTTAAGGTATTAGTGGTCTAAGAATAATAGGTCACTAGTTTTAGGTATTTAATAAGATGTGTATGTACATATCAATGTTGCTAGGAAATTGTGATATTTTATTCCTTGATCTTTACTCTTCATATCCGGCCCTATATGATTTTATATGATAATATTTGGTAATTTTTGAGTATTGGGTATAATTGTGGATATTTGTTGAAGCATAGAAAAGTTTTGGTGGTTCCGGGTATGCCTAAACGTATTTTATCGCGAAACGTAATCAATTTATGCAACCAATAAAAATACAATGAAAAAGTCAATGATTATCCTCAAAATAATTACTTAACACTTGCTTGATGTAAACGTTTAATCGTCTGATGCCCGTTTGCATTGAATGATAATTTTTAGCTTACGCGATTTAACTTAACGTTTACGGTTTTTATTAAAGCAAACGACGTACAACACCTTAAAAATAACTAGTGAATTTTTTGACATCGTAAATGACCCTAAAACACGGGGTGTTATAGTCTTCCCCCGTTAAATGAGCCTTGTCCTCAAGGCTTATGATGCGGCACTTGACGACGGTGCGGTCTTTGTGAAGAGATGTGGGTATTTCTCCCTGAATTAGTCTTCACGTTCCCATGTGAACTCAAGACCTCTCTTGGAGTTCCATCAAAGCTTGACAATCAGAATACGGCTTCGCTTCAACCTTTTAACTTCATAGTCCATGATTTCTATGGGTTCATCAACAAATTAAAGTTTGTCATCAAAATGAAGCCCATCCAACAGAACAGCTAATGGTTCGTCGGCATAGCACTTTTTCAAGTTGGATACATGGAATGTATTTTAGTATTTTGGAGGATAAGCATTGTAAGCATCATATCTTAACCCTTTTCTATACCCTTGAAAGGTTTAACATATCTGGGATTTAGCTTCCCCCGTTTTCTAAAACGTACAACTCCTTTCTAAGGCAAAACTTTAAGCATAACTCTGTTGTCAACTTGAAATTCTAAAGGCTTATGTTTCACATCGGCGTAACTCTTTTGGCGAGCAAATTTGATAGGGAAATTTTTGGTGATTAGTGATGTATTTTGTAATTTTAACTTAATATTAAAATTAATTATTTAAAATCAATAATAATTTCTCAAAAACAATATAAAATAAAAAATTAATTTTTTTAAATATATATTCCTATGACTATCCCTCTCTCTATCACTCACCTTCCCACGCACACTACTATACAACCATGTCATAGAGAGAGAATAAATTAGAATCTCGTGTGTCTCGCCTATTAATGCACAAGGTAGATCCTGCTCACTCTCCAGCGCATTATAACCAATTATACTTGTATAATGTGTCTTTCATGTTTATTTTCTCTCAAATTAGTACAAATTTTAATACTTCCATCTGCGTCTCCACCATCTCTCTAATTACAAGCATTAATACAATAGGAAGTGAGCGCGCGCGCATAAAAAAATAATTATAGGATTAAATTAAACTTTACAAAATAAATATATCAGAGAGATACACGCGCTATCAGACGTCTCTACATCAATAATCTATATAACAACCCCGGCCTTCGCATCGTTGCTCTCGAGTTTCACAAACACACGCTTAGAGATCAATCGTATAGATAGACATAATCCCACTCACTAATTTCCTCATGCACCTCGCATTGTGTATGGACATCCTCTATCTGCCTATAGATGTGTTGTACCTCGCGTACGTGTAGGTAATAGATTCACAGAATCTATGTGTGTTTATTTAATCTTAGGTTACAGAGAGTGTGTCGTTACGCACTCTCCCACCCTCTGTGATTCCGCTCGCTGGTATATAACTGTGAGTAGACTTGTAGACGGTTCCGTCCGGCGCTCTTCACTCCGCCATCCGCGCTGCCCCTCGCACGCTCGCTCTCTTCCACCTATATATTGGGTAAGCTCTCTTGTTGAACCTCTCTTACCCAACGCTTTACACGTCATGGCGTTGTGTGTGTGTGTGTGTGTGTGTTGAGTTTGCTTAACTACACACCAACACCACTGGTTGTGTCCAGTTTCTGTCCGTGTGGGGTTCAACCCCTGTTTCTGGTGGGAGTTTTAAAGTGGTTATATTCTTCGTTTAAGGTTTTGCGTGATCCTTCTGTTGGAGTATGGGGACAGGTCTGGTTGTGTTTTGGTGAGAGATGGGTTGGTGTTGAGTATGTCGTGCTGGGGTTATTTTTGAGTGTTTAGTTGTTTTGGAGGGGTCGGTTAGGTTACATTGGTATTTTTATCCTATCGTTTGTTTTGAGTTTTGATGGTGCCCCATTATTTTTTGGTTGGGTGAGGTAGTACCCCCCCCCATAGTGTTGGGTTAGGTGTTTGTCGTTGTTTTACCCCAAAGTTTGTTGTGTGTGGACAGCACGTAGGGGCTGTCGGTTTTTTCGTTTTTTTAGTTTACCGCACCTCTCCCCTACACCCTACTCATTCAATCCCACAGTCCTCTTATTTTTCACCATGTTCCCTCAGTGGCGTATACGTTGAGCACATTTTGTCTCTTTTGGAGATTGTTGTTGAGCTTTGTTGTTAGTTGTCAAGTTTCCTCTTAATTCTAGCTCTGAACGTTCGCTAAGAGTGCTGATCTTTTTGTCCAGCAGTTTAGTTGCCTTTTCAATCGCATCCTACATTGTTTTCGGCCTTGTTGCCATAACACATTACGTGAATCATGTCGGGAGAACACCGTCATATTTCTCATCTTATCAGATCTCAGAAAAACATCCTGACACACAACAATGCAAGGTCTTGTAAATGTTGATTGTAGCCTTAGTTAATCAGTACCCATTTTACTTTCAAATTCACAACCTCGACCTTGAGTTTCTTAATCTCGCTCCTCGGGCAGTACTTGTTTGTCATCTTCTTTTTCAGGTCAGTCCAAGTCATTGCATATGCAAGTGTGACAACAGTTCCTAATGTGTGAGTTCCCACCTCCGTTTAGAGATAACTCCAAGAGAGTAAATGTGGAAAACATGATTTTATTTTCCATTGTGCAATTGCTTAGGAAACACAGTTTTCCAATCCATCAAACCACTAGGTTTAATTTGACAAAAACTCCTTCAGTGGCCTTTGAATATAGGGTGTTGGACTTCATGAAGTTTTGGTAAGTGTACTCTCAAGCAACGCGTTCAGTCCTTCCGACACCCGTTCCCGAATTATGGTTGTCTTCGCCATTCGTGCTTCTGTTAACATCACGTGTTGCCAAAGCGGCAGCAACACCTTGGTCAATCATTTCCTAAAGCTGGGCATTAGTGACAGATATGGTGTTGGTTGTTGTGGCTGGTGTGGTTCTGGTTCTGGGTGCTTTCCTTGGAAGCATTATCTTCAAAATCAGAAGAGTAATAAGATTAGATTAGTTTAGTTATCTTCATCGTGCTCCAAATATAGAGTGTTGTGAGATGATGTATGGTAAATATGAATATGCGCTCCTGGCATAAATTTAATGATGGTAAGATATCATATCTGTTAGTTAATGTTTAGGGTAGGTTTAGGACCTACGAGCTTCTAGTAAACCTCGCCTAAAGAAATGTTCCAATAAGTTATATAATATAAACTCTTATATAAAATAATTTGTAGAGTTTTGCGAAAGAATGCAAACTCATCTTTGCATATATATGTAAGGCCCTTATAGTAATGTACGTACTATAATATGAACACGTATATGAATCATGTAAGCATCTAGCAAGACCAACTAATGCAAACAACTAGTGTATGTGTGTCCCGTGAAAAACCCCTTTGTATGAATGCAATATTTGAAAATGGTTATAATCCAGCAAAACATTTGACCTGGTTCTCTATAACCTTGACTCTGATACCAATCTGTAACACCCCCAAAATGGGTCGCAGCAAAATATGGGTTTGGGACTGTTACTTCATAATACCATTGCACAAGATATGAGAACGACCTTTAAAAGTGTCGTTTAAAACCGATACATTAGATTTAGCAAAGTGTTTGTTACAAAAAAGCCGAAGCTTTTACGTGTTCATCGTTAAAATTATTACAAAGATTCTAGTTCGAAACAACGTTTTCCCAAAATATGTAATGCATTCCAAACTTTATCCCTATTGAATTCTAAAATAACGACCACCAATGTATCCCTTGCACCTCGTGCCTTATTGACCTCCTGAAAAACATGCTTTAAAACGTCAACAATAATGTTGGTGAATTCATAGGTTTGTAAAATGTATGAGTGTAGGACCGCAATTGTTTAGAGTGTGTATTGCATGATATACAATATCCAAAACAGTAAGTATTGCATGGTATACAATATTCAAAACAGTAAGTATTACATGGAATACAATATCCAAAACAGTAAGTATTGCATGGTATACAATATTCAAAACAGCAAGTATTACATGGTATATAATATCTAAAACAGTAAGTATTGCATGGTATGCAATATCCAAAATAGTAAGTATTTCAAAGTTACTTGCGTCCAATTGTAAAACAAAGCATGTTCTCACCCCAAAACTTATAAATCATTGTAAAGTGTAAAACGTGGGGCTATGAACTCACCTTGAGTGAGCGAATATCAAGTATATCACAGAAAGTGCGTCACGGTAATGATCGAATGCAACCTAATCCAATATAAGTCGTATAAGTACTAATCACATTGGGTAACTACTACCATGTATAATTCTATATAGCTAATCACCATCTAATTGTTTTAGTGAAATCATATTTATAAAGTTAAAACGTTTATAAATATACCCTTGGTAAAAATGACACAACTTTCACGTTTCAAGTCCGTTTCTTGTGTTTCTTAAGCCCACGCTTTCGTATTAAGATGAGCTATCAAAATATGACATTTGCATATTTTTGACCTACTGGTGAACAGTACTTTTTACTGCTCACACCAGTTTATAAAATTATTTTTATAGTTTTAGTTATCGTAAAACTCGTAAATGTCGTATTTTATTCGTTATAGCTTCGTTTTTAGCGATTCTTTCGAGCACGTCTTCGTTTTTAAAAGTTCTATCATATTAATGATGTTTTCAAAATGTATAAACCTGATATGAACAATAACTTTTATAAAATTAGTTTTATAAAAGTATTTATTAACATAAACTCGTAAACAACGTATCTTTTTCGTTATTAATCTGTTTTTCGAGTTGACCCGATCCCGAACTTTCTATTTTTAGACACCGGTAAACGCACCCTAACATTTTATTCGTTGTAAAATACAATTTGTTAAAGTTTTTCAATCTTAAACGGACTCTAAAACGCTCCTAGACTCATTTTACAACAAAAATCAGCAACTTTTTATGACTTTTCGAAAAGAATTTTCACCAGTTTGAGCCCATTTTTACCCTATCATCAAGCATTTTCTGACCTAAAATCGCGACATTTTATGTAAAACATCAAAATGAGCAACTTTTATGTTTTAACGGAAGGCCGGTTCGGACCAGAAAGGATTCGAAACCTCTATTGAAAACTGCACTAGCTCACTTTTCAAAAACAATAAAAAAACGCAGACCTGCATTTTGATAAAAAAAACACTACTTTTATGCATTTTTGAGCCGAAATCCAAATATATATACTAGAAAATATTGTTTTGGACAATTTTTGTGTTTTGGCCGAAGGCCGAAACGGATCAGAAGGTGTCCGAAACGACCCATTTCAGGAATGCGCAGAATTTAATTCTTAGAAACGTGCAGATTTTTAATATAAAAATTTTCCAAACTTCGGAAGGCTCTAAAATCTTCGTTTTTAAGAGTTACGGGTCAATATTTTTTAAAACGATCATCTCGATGAATACTAACATATTTTAAAGCCTAAATTTTATAAAAATATTTTCACGACACCCTAACGAGGCGTCTAAATTTTTGCACGAATTAAACTTTTCCAAAACCTATTAAACTCCATCAAACCTCACTAAACCATCATCACAACTTCACACAAACATCCCAAATCCTACTCCTCATCATCTAAAACATTGTCAGCAATTTCTACCTCTAAACATAAATCTATACACATGCATAATGGATTCCACACAATGAAAAATAAGTTGATGTGTGTGTGTGTATATATATATATATATATATATATATATATATATATAATGCATAAAAAATTGGAATAAGCAAAAAAATACTTACAAAAGCAATATAAAGCAAGCTAGAATTCGAACCAATGAACTCCTTTTGGTTCCTTGGTCTATTCGAACCAAATAAGCCAAACAAACACCCTCCAAAAATTTTCTTTAACCCAAATCCTTGTTAAAATTACCAATATATTAACCCTCAAACCTTGCCTTCAACAAAAATCCAAAGAAAACCCTAAAATCAAGATTCTTGATCAAACCATTGCATGAGCCATGAAGTAGGTTATTGTTATGGTAGTGGCGGTGGTGCAACGCAACAAGCACAAAGAGGGGAGGAGGACCAATTTTCTTGAGAAACCACTGTGTTTAATTTGAAGCAGGAACATGGAGGAGAGAAGAAAAAAAAGAGGTTGATGTTTACTATGTGGTATTTGGGATGTGAGGCCGGCCTTTTATGGCCTTTATATATATATATATATATAAATATTTGCATAATTATTTTGTGTAAGTAAAACGTAATGGTTTTAAATAAAAAGGTAAGTTATTATGCTCAAAGTGTGGTTTTTAGCAAAGTTCGACAGGGACGCGAAAATAAAATGAATTTCACTAAAACAAAATTTATAAAATCCTCAGGGTAAAATATTAAAATATTTAACTACGATGAACGCGTAGACGAGGATTAAGCTAAAAGGCGGCTCAAACATACTAGGAACGCAAAGTAATTTATTCGGTAAAACCATAAAAGGTGAAAAAAAATTCAAGGGTAAAATAAACAATAGAATATGGATTAAGATAATGATCTTGAAAAATACGAAATGTCACAGTAGTTTTAGGATTTTCTTGAAAACGCGCACATAAACATACACTAAACATAATATCGGGCCTACTTGCGGTTAAGTAAAATAAACTACCAATCATACCTCGATATTTAGTGCTATCCACGGAGTCGGCTTCATCGTCCTTGGTGAGCTTGATCTCCGTTGACATCGGCGTCTTGGTTGGTTTGGAATCTTCCAACCCGAACTTCTTTAACATTTCCTTGATAAACTTGGATTGATTGAAAAATATGCCGTCTTCCTTTTGTTTTATTTGAAGACTCAAGAAGAAGTTCAACTCCCCCATCATACTCATCTCAAACTCATAGTGCATGATTTTCGCAAAATCATCACACAAGTTTTGACACGTGGATCCAAATATAATGTCATCGACATATATTTGAACAATAATGAGATGTGATTTAAATTTCTTTGTGAAAAGAGTATTATCAACCATTGCTATGGAATACTCATGTTTTAGTAAAATTGTTTTTAGTCTATCATACCAAGCCTTATGAGCTTGCTTAAGACCGTATAAAGCCTTTTTGAGTTTATAAACATAATTTGGTTTTTCAAAATCAATAAAACCCGGAGGTTGAGCAACATAAACCTCTTTGTTTATAAAAGCATTTAGAAAAGCACTCTTTACGTCCATTTGATATAATTTAAAATCATTTGCACAAGCAATAGCAAGAAGTATTCTAATATACTCTAATCTAGCTACCAGTGCATATGTTTCATCATAATCTATACCTTCTTGTTGATTATACCCTTGTGCTACTAATCTAGCCTTATTCCTAGACACAATGCCGTTTTCATCTAACTTATTCATATATACCCATTTTGTTCCAATAACCAATTTATTCTTAGGTAGGGGCACTAAATCCCAAACATCATTAGCTATAAATTGGTTTAGCTCTTCTTGCATGGCTACAACCCAACTTCCATCTCCTAATGCTTCATTGACATTCTTAAGTTCTATGGTCGAGATGAAACAAAAAAATTACTTTGATTTTGAACTTGTGATCTTAATGTTCTTTGATTAAGATTTCCTATGATATATTCTAATGGGTGATTTTTAGACTCCTTAATGTTAACGACTTTTTCAACTTCTAAGGACTCATCTTCGATATTATTATTATTTGATACTTTAACGTTATTTTCTATGGCTTCTTCTTCACCAACATCATCATCAAGCAATGGTGATAATTTGGTAGGATGGGGACTTTCATTGAATGTCACGTTGAGTGATTTTTCAACTTTTATGGTGTGTTTATTTAAAATGATGTATGCTTTGCTATTTTGTGAATATCCTAGGAAAACACCTTCGTATGACTTTGGGTCAAACTTGGTTAAATAATCTTTAGTATTTAATATGAAGTACTTGCTTCCAAATACTTTGAAATATTCTAAAGAGGGTTTCCTACCTCTAAATATTTCATAAGGGGTTTTTCCTAGTATTGGTCGAATTAGAATTCTATTTAGAATGTAAGTTAACGTATCAACGGCGTTACACCAAAACTTTTGAGGAATGGATTGTTCGTTTAACATAGTCCTAGACATCTCTTGTAAAGTCCGATTCTTTCTTTCTACTACCCCATTTGATTATGGAGTACGTGGAGCCGAGAAGTTATGAGTAATGCCTTGTGCATCACAATAAGCTTCGAATTGTACTTCATTATCAAATTCTCGACCATGATCCGTTCTAATAGCGACTATAGAACTTCCTAGTTGGTTTTGAATTTTCCTACTTAATTTTTCAAATTTCTCAAAAGCTTCATTTTTGGTTTTTAGAAACTTTGTTCAAGTATATCAAGAATAATCATCTACTACTACCAAGGTGTACAAGTTACCTCCATGATGTGTGTTTTTATAAGCTTTAAATTTATAATACTAGAAATACCGATTTTTAATAAAAACACAATACGGGCAAGTATACCCTTTCGTGTATAATATAGCTTAGGTAAGTCTAGGTCGTCCCAAGAGAATTGTATTTTTCACAGTTTGTAATTAAGGTGCTAAGGCTAAAATGATTGTCACTTATCAAATTAACCAAAGTATGTTTGTTTAGGCAATGATCACTAAGACAATAATATGTTTAGGATGGTGTTTAGAAGTTTAGAACGCAAGATAACACAAGTTACAAATCCTTTTGGCCTTTAAGTGTAACAAGTGTTTATATCGATAAATAACAAGGAATCCTTTCGGCTTATAATCGTTGTTATCATCAATATATTATGTGAAATGAGAAAACATTGATTAGTAAGTAGCATTTCGACCTATATACTTAGATAAATCATATTTTACCAATTCAATAAACAAGTATCCAAACCCTTTATATCCAAGATCATATAATGCCCAAACAAACTGTTGAAGTATATTTACGTGGGCCGCTTGGGCTTGGCAAACGGGCCTCAAACGTAAGAATTATTTGATTCAGCTTTGGTTCCTTCGGAGGTGGTTCCTTTGGAAGTGTCTCCTTCGGCTCCTCAGCTGAGAGCAAGAATGTGGTTCAGCTACGACTACTTTGGAGGTTGTTGAAGCACCTTCGTCCCCTAGCTGAAAGTAAGACATAACACTGTTAGCTCGCCCTAGGGTGTTAACCCGAGACCAACCTCCGGCGTGAGAGTAAGCATCGGTATATGTTGGTATATATTCTAGTGAGGGAAACTTGAGAGAGAAAAAGAATATGTATGGTTTGGTGTGTGTGTAACATGGTGGATCATTTGGGGTACACCCTTTTTATTTATACTAGTAGGGCTTTACTTAAAGACAAGAGAATTCTGGCCATGATCTGTCCTTTTGTCACCACATGTCATTGTGGACCTAGTCTGTCCTTTTATCACCACGTGTTATTGTGGTCCTGGCTTGGTCCTTCTGACATTGTACTAGTTTGACCAGCACCGATGCTACTGACTCCGGACCTGAACCATCCTTCGATCGTCCAGCTATCTCTGAAGTACTGTTCCGGCATTGGGTGCCTATATCACAAGTATCTTTGAAGGAGTAAGTTAATTGTGACTGCCTCCTTCGGATGGTCCGGAGGTCTGCTCCAGAAGTCTGCTCTGGATGTCTGCTCTAAAGGTCTACTTTGGATGTCTGCTTTATCCTGGCATGGTTTGCTCGGTCTATCTTTGGGATTAAGAGTAATTGATCGTCATTATCTCCTTCTGATTAGCTAGAGGAGATATACCTCATCATGTCCCCCTAGTCTAGTATGATGTGGTCTTAGCCATGCCATGCTAGACTTAAATGTTTGTTGTAGCGGCATGCTTGATGGTGTGATATTGGTTTCTTTTAAACTTGTTATTGAATCCTCCTGATTCGCTTGAGTAGACTGTTCCTCATCATGCACTTAGCTCTTTTTGATTGGCTAGAGGATACTATACCTTATCATGTCCCCCCGGTCTAGTATTTGCAATTCTTGATTGGGAATGCTAGACTCTAATTATGTGTAATGTCTCTAATTTTCACGCTTTTGGTCCAAGCTTTTGGATGTCCATCCTATTTTTTGTGGGCGACAAAAAGAATATCGATTCGGTTGGCGATTCCCCTAAAGTAATTCACTGCCTTTCGGTGGTGAATTGTACGCCAAGTCTCCATAAGCCTAAGCAAGGCTGGAGCCGATTGAGTCTTTTCGAAGTGATGCTTCTTATGGTCTTACCAAAGGTTGTTCCATCATCCTTTGGTTGAGATTATATCATTGAGCTTTCCTGTTTTCTGCTTTGACAGGAGCTAATTGTATTATTCAGCTCCACTACTTCCTTTAGTGATTAGCTTTGCTGCTTCTGTTCATCCAAGCTAGGAATTTGTTGCTTTCTCATATTTCTATTATGACTTGAAAAGATATGCATATATATATTCGTCTATATTAAAGCAAGACGAGCTAGAATCCTTGATAATGCACCTTTCCTTTAGGCTTACATCTCGCCTACCTTCTCCTAGTGTTTTTCGAGGTGTTAAACTTCATAACATAGCATATGTTGTTCTCGTCTTTTTCGGTGTCAATGCTAGCTGGTCCAATGTTTTTTGTTGATCATACCACCATCCTAGCCGCGGAGGATGCTTGTTTACATGCTCCAACTTTAGACGAAGTTATTTGCGAGTAATTCTGAGCCTATGGTCGTTAGAAAGTTTATTCCTACGGGAAAGCGAATAGCCTCTTCCTGGCCGAAGGAGCCTTTCGATGCGATTAAGAAAATTGACTCACAAAATTTCCAAAGTTGGGTCGAGTGTTCCTTAAAGTATCTTGTTTGGAGCTTTGGTCTTGTTTGGAGCTTTGATCTTGTTCGGAGCTTTGATTTTGTTTGGAGCTTTGATCTTCCTGTGCATGTTAGTGTTGCTCAAGGTGGCATTTGCCTTTTCTCTTTGAAAGATTTTCCTTTTGTGCTCGTTATCGATTTGCTCTATTTTCCTTTAGATGTTGTTGAGGATGCTTTAGCTCAAGGTGCTAATGGATTAGGGTTGATGAATAATGAAGATCATCAAGTGCTTAGAAATGAGCAGAAGCTAGAGGAAGATGCCTCTGATTGTACTAGAGTGGATGACGATGGTGTTGGATTTTCTCCTGAAGGTGGTGACTATTTTCCCACCATGGGTGATGAGACCAAGAAAGATAAATGCTCCATCTTTCTCCTGCTCCTTATTATATGCATCGTCCTTATGCTGATGGATAGAGCGTTATACGGTTTGTGAAGATGCACTTGAGCGTTCCCTCTCTTTGGCTGAGCTACTCAAGATGGAGACTATATCCTTGCTCGAACCCTTCAATCGATGGATCTATTAACTGCTCTTTTGTTTTCTCATGATTCTAAAATGAATATCCGTTGCTCTTCCTTAGCTCACTCTTGTGAGAGACTTCTTTTAAAGGCTAAGGCTAAGTTTTCCGAACAACCAACTATGCATGTTGATGGTCTTGCTTCCGAACTAAACACACCGATGGAGAACTGACAAAGGTTTTATGAGCATTCTACTCAATTAATTGGCAAGTTGACTGAGTTCAAGTCTAGGCTAATGCAGCAAGGGGCTGGTTTAGATGAACTGAAACATGATCTGTCTACCAAAGAATCTGTGGCTCAAAAGTGTAAGGATGCAATTGTCAAAAATAAACGTAAAATCATAAGTCTTTGTGGTATAAACATCTTCTTGTAAGTTGATATCGACCATCTTTTCTGAAAGCTGCTTCAGAAAGTTCTTACTTTGTTCTAGGAGCGAATATTAAGCCAAACAAGGCTGATCCGGAGGAAGTAGCGGATCTGGATCTGGACCAGCTTCCTACTTCAGCTTCTATAGTTCTTGTGTCTTCCATCGTTCCTATTTCAAGTCTTTCGCACAAGACCCTTGCCCATACGTAAGTTCCAAATGTCTCAAAAGTCAATAAAATGACCAAAAGTAATGTTCCTTCGAGAGCTTTATTCGTCCTTTTTTCGTAGTAAATTACTTGAACTTTTCATTTTTCTTGTTATCTTTTGCTATCTTTGGGAAGGGGTATGTGGTGTGCCGAAGATCTTTTGGTTGCTCCGAGCTCATGAATATTGCATCATTGGTTCATATGTTCTCTGGTTGGGTGGCCCCATTTATGGCCTCATCTTGTTTCATCAGCTCATTTCTTTTCCTTTTTGGAGTAGTGTGTTGGTCCGGAGGGATGGTGGACTTATCTTTTCTAGGATGATGTCTGATCATGTCCTCCTTTGGTGGGGCGACTTCCCCAGCTTCTAAGGAGCTTTCTAGTTTTGAAGCTTTTCTCATCGGTGTGTTGTCCTTCCCTTTCGATTAGATCACTACGTTTCTTTGATTTGCCTACATTTTTATAACAACATATATTTTTTATCCTTGCTCGCTTGCATGTTTTCACAAGAACTTGTAGCACATGTGTTTTACTCTAGGTGATATCATCTCTATCCGATTTAGTTATTTACTAGAGAGCGCTAGTTAGAGCTAGGCATAGGTTGTTCAGCCAAAGGTAGTACCATCAATCCGTATGTCAATTATTTATGTGGACCATCATAAGCGCATTATTCCAAACCAAGGTATTTCATTCTTATGTTGCCTGGAGGCTTCCCTCCATGAAAGCGTCCTTCCGTATGATATCTCATTATTAGTACACATGTTACATTATTATGAGCGCTTTTTACATTTGTCTTATATAATTTCTGTTTGTACCGAAGTAGAAATTTCATGTAGAGTTGCCACTAGTATTGTGTTTCTTACTTAATGCGCATCGTAGTATTAGCCAACTCATGCTCATTAAGTTCACATACATTGGCAATTTGGCTACACTTAGTCCCTATCCAGTTACATGTTTTGACAATCACTTGTAGCACCTGTGTTGCATGTCTGGTGTTGCCATCTCCATCCGATGTAGCTATTCATTAGAGAGCTTATCAAGAAAATAAGAGGAATCGAGCACCTCCCTTTTCCTTTTACAATACGGGCATGTTTTCATGATCACTTGTCCCTCCACCTTCCTACCAAATGTAACCAAGTGGGGATAATATTAAGATTTTACCGATTTCATACAGAGGTGGCGAGTCGTCCGTTGTTACTTGATTATTCCATGGTAATGGGTCCCATCATATAATTTAAACAAGGGTTGTTCTAGAGGCTTGACTTTCTCTCATAATTTTAAAAGAAAGGTAATAGTCGAGCCCGCTTATGAGGTTATGGTTGTCTGGTTCAAAGGTTGGCTCCTCCGGACCCAAGGGCTGTCTGCTGATACTGCTGCGCTAAGACGGGGCTGATGACTCCGGACCTGGTCTGTCCTTCGACATACCAGCTTCTCCGGAGTTCTTCCGGTGACTCCGGACCTGACGTGTCCTTCGACATGTCAGCTTCTCCTGAGCATTTGTCTTATTCAGCCCGTGCTAGGTTGGCAACATCCACCTTGAGGTGACCCTTGTCCCTAGGGCTACTTTGGAATACTATTCTAGGGTGGTCTTATCCTAATTTATCTTTAAAATAATAAGTGGGCAATTAAGATTATCTCATCCTGACTGTATAAAGGAGACCATACCTTACCACATGCATACCAATACATTACAGGCAGAGCTTGTTTATTCAGATTTATATAACTATAGGGAGTTCTACAAATTTTCGTCTATACCTATGCATGGTTTAGTTATATGCATTGGTATCATGTACTGGAGCAGCATCCTTATTTTGCACTATCATGCAAGCTTATCATAAAAATTAAGGGGCTAAGGCAAAGTTATGGTTGTGCTACTAAAGGATCTACTCATGTGCTTTATATCCTTGTATGACAACTTAAGAACGCATAAAAGTAAAGAACTCAAGCACTTACTAGTATCTGCAACTGATATATGGGATGAAATGAGTATTTTCCAGACGAGTGATTTCATACTTTCGTGTCACATGCTACTTTTGGAAGCTCTATCGGAGGGCCATCACCCTAAATGATGCCAGACGATCAATTTCATACCCTAGTATCACATGTTACTCCTGGAAGCTCCATCGGAGGACCATCACCCTAGATGGTGCCAGACGATCAATTTTATATCTTTATATGAGATGCCGCTTCTGGATGCTGCATCGGAGGTCGGACGATCAATTTCATATCTTTGTATGCCCTAGTGTCGCCGAACCAGCATCTGACATGCTTCCTTACCCGTTCGCACATGCAAGATTTGGAAGTGTCTCTCTTCTCCGATGCACTCCTTTAGTACTTCACCATGGAATGCGTCTTGCTTCGGTTCTTCCTTATTTCTAGGGGTATGCCAGAGGATAATTACTTAACTCCTTTCAGTGGCATGCTTCTATAGGAGCTTCTGAATTTCTATTCTGGAATCTTCATGTAAAAGTTTCCAAGGAGTTCCTTTTCCCTTATCTCGCTAATCAAGCTCTTTTTACAAGGTTGTTTCTCATATTGAAGGTCCTCCAACTCTTCTATTTTTGATTCATTACAAGTGAGCTTCTTTGGGTTCTCCCCAATCTTGTCATGTTGGTCATGCTCCCCGGTCAGCGTTCTCGACGCTTCGATTTTCTCCTTGATGACGGTTCGACAAGTATTTGTTTGGGCCAACAGAGCAGGTATGGTGGGTCCTTCTCGTGAACCTATTCTCGTTCTTTCTTCCTCCATCCCTTGGACCATTCCCTTTATGTTTTTGTATCAGCTATGGTTTTGCCTTTATCTAGTTCGTGTAGATTGGGACGCCGGGTCCCACGAATGGCACCAATGTTGAAGCATATTTATGTGGGCCGCTTGAGCTTGGCAAACGGGCCTCGAAAGTAATAATTATCTGGTTCAGCTTCGGTTCCTTCAGAAGTGTCTCCTTTGGCTCCTCAAGTAAGAGCAAGAATGTGGTTCGACTTCGACTACTTTGGAGGTTGTTACAGCTCCTTCGTCCCATAGCTGAAAGTAAGACATAACACCGTTAGCTCGCCTCGGGGTGTTAACCCGAGACCAACCTTCGGTGTGAGAGTAAGCATCGGTATACGTTGGTATATATTCTAATGAGGGAAACTAGAGAGAGAAAGATAATAAGTATGGTTTGGTGTGTGTGTAACCTGGTGGATCATTTGAGGTACACCCCTTTTATTTATACAAGTGGGGCTTCACTTGAAGACAAGAGAATTGTGGCCCTAGTATGTTCTTTTGTCACCACGTGTCATTGTGCTCCTAGTCTGTCCTTTTGTCACCACATGTTATTGTGGTCCTGGCTTGGTCCTTCTGACATTGTACTAGTCTAACCAGCACCGATGCTACTAACTCCGGACCTGAACCATCCTTTGATCGTCTAGTTATCTTCGGAGTACTGTTCCGACATCGGGTGCCTATATCACAAGTATCTTCAAAGAATTAAGTTAATTGTGACTGCCTCCTTCGGATGGTCCGGAGGTCTGCTCCAGAAGTCTGCTCTGGATGTCTGCTTTAAAGGTCTGCTCCGAATGTTTGCTTCATCCTAGCGTGGTTTGCTCGGTCTCTCTTTGGGATTAAGAGTAATTAATTGTCATTGTCTCCTTCTGATTAGCTGGAGGAGATATACCTCATCAAAAACATTAAGCGACTACTCCATAATCAAACAAGTAACAAAACACATAACATTCATTATGAATTCAGTAAAGATCATATTTAAAAAATAAACAAGATTTATACCAACTTCAAGAGCAAATGTTTAATGATTTCACAAGTTTTCATAACAAAAACTATATTATTTTCAAAGTAAAACCGAAAACTATTAACAATTCTGTCACAATCGCTTATAGATTCGAATTACACTTCAATGCTAATTCCTTAGATGGATTAAAATATGGAAATGAGATGAACTACAAGCAAAGTTCAACTAAATTCCCCAAGAACACTTTCAAACTCTAATTCTACTTGTTGAAAGGATTTTAGATGATTGTGTGTTATTGGAAATGGATGAATGAGGTTTGAGAATGGTGGTTGGTTTCTAGAAATTGATGGTGGAGAGTGGTGGTAGTCAATTGTCACACCCCGACAATGGCGGAAACACGAGGCGTGACGGAGGATGAAATCGTCATAACACATGATACAATATAGAGAAATCTAAATGCAAAACAGAAACTGTCACAATGTCCTCCGACGACAAGTATGAAAACTTGTGTCAAAATAGTCGATGAACACAACACATAGTTCAAATTTATTTCAAGCCAACACCCGACATAGGGGTAAGATAAGTCTAGAATAATCTATGATCATCAACATGAAAACAAGTCTCGAATGCAAATCCTTCAACATTGATCCCTCACGAGATAGCTTAAGTCTCTAAGGCATTCTATCTTGCACTTACTGAGCAATTTCATCACCTGAAAATAATACTTGAAAAGGTCAGTTTAGTGGTAAACCCAGTTGCTATGACAGAATTTAAGTAGTGGAGAATTGTGCAATATGAAAGCAGTAAGCTTGCAATATTATATAGAATTTTAACATAGAATCACATGATATCATAGCACTCAACTCAATCAACAATCCGTTTTGTTCCACTTGCATATTGTCCTCCGAACGTATCGCCTACCAGCTGGAGCTAACCCTAGGTTGAAAAAGTTGTCGTTGCAAAGTAGTTCACATAGAACTCTTGCACAAAATGATTTGTTCTGCAGAACTTGTTCCAATAGTCTTCATGACATTCATATAGCATTCATAGGCATATAGCATTGTCCAAAAGAAATAGAAGTTTTGCACAGATGAAAATCATTGAAAAAGCATTTGAGTATCATTTTCCCTAACGGAAAAGTGTTTATAAAGTGGGGCTACGAGAACTCACCTTAACCAAGATAAAAAGTCGCAGAGAATATGATAGTCAAACAACGATGTACAACGGCTTCCAAACACGGCCTAACAATTTGACTGATTTATAACATGCTTGAAATGGTATTTGGATTTGATGCATAGGAGTTTTGAAAATGTTTCCATAATACTGGTTTTAGTGGTATTGGTTGCGTAGCGGTTGGTGATTTAAACTTGAAGGAGACATGCTAAGTATATATGTTAGATACTATACACTTAAACTATTTACGTAAATAGATAAGTAAAAAATAACAATGCTTAGATAATAGATATTTATGAGTATACTCCGGTAATTCATCCGGTAACCTTGAGTTTTCTAGTTTAAAGTGTATGGATTATATGTAAAGCCACGTTTTCATTGTGCTAATCCATTTATAGAAGTTTTATATTTTATAAAGTTAAATTATCTGTTTTCGTTCTTTAGTCGATTTATTAAAATAATAATATTTTATTATTTCGTCTTTTTGTAGGGTTTTTAAGAAAGTTAAAGTTTCGTAAAATTATCTAAGTATAATATTTTTATAAAATTTCTGCATGACCCGTTCGTTAATAAAACGTTTTCCAAGGTTTTAAACCTCATTTCCACACTTTTCTCTAAAACAACACAATCTCGACAAAACGATCAAAATTCACATTTCGCGACAATTTTTAGAAACACATTACCCAACGGCTATCCAACGTATATATAAGTATATTTTACTTTCAAATGCTCGTTTTAAACATGTAAACGACTAGATTTTCACTTACTGGGCCTTAAGGCCCAATAGTAGTCCAATATGTTGTTACTAGTTATAAAATCTGATTTAGACCCAATACTAAAGCCCATTAGCAAATATAAGTTAGATGAATAAGCCACAACACAAGCCAAGCCTCACGGACCAAGACCAAGCCATGGTTTGGCTTGGATTATTGGGTCGTGGCCCTTTAAGCCCAAAATAAGCTATTCAGAGCTTATTTTTAAGCCGTTAAGCTATGCGAGTCCTTGAATATCAAAATAAGATCTAACCAAAAGCTATGAAAATAAGCCGGACCACAATAAGGTCCACAATAAGCCGCGGCTTATTGGGCCTTATTGGGTCGTGAGCCTCATAAGCTTAAAACAAGTATGTTTAGCTTTTTAATAAGCTAATAAGCTACGTAGTACCTTTTGATATCAAAATAAGCTATCAAAATAAGCTATAAAAATATGACAAAAGGAGTAAATAACCAAAAACACTTCCTTTTTTATCTTTGTGGTATTCGAACCATATAAGCCCAAAACAAGCTCACTAAAGCTTATCAATAAACCAAATAAGCTACAATTTATAATAAGCAAATAAAGTCTCTTCACCAATGCATCCACTATATTAAAATGATCAACCCTTGTTTCTCTTTTTCTTTGTGTTCGAACCCAAACGCACCCTAAATGTGGTTTCGTACGTTTTCATGTTTGATTTTTAGAAAACGGATCATACAACTAACATCTATGCATCATTAGGTATATAAAAGTACAAGTTAAATTGAAATTTGAAGACTTACAAAAATAAGGTTTTGAAGACGAGATCAACATGAAACCAAACAACCCAAACGTTGTTTTTCCTTTACCTAAACCTTTTAGAATCAACCCAATACGCTTAAACCTTCATGTTTTCGATCAAAGTTTGAAAATTTATGGATTTGTGTGTGTGTTTATTTTTGAACAAACCATGAGATAGGAGGAGAGAAAAAAATAGATTTTGTTGTGTGTGTGTGTTTGAAATGAGGAATTATGAGGAAAAATATCTAGTTATACTTGAACCTTAGGAGACCAAGGCCCTAAAATATAGCCTTCTTGTCTCCTAGAGGGTTCGACCGGTTAGGGAATCCAAGAGGGTCTCGGGTTGCTTTGTTTTGTGTCGGGTTTCCTTAATACTCATTGTTTGTGATTTTAAAATATGACCCGAAGTTTCCTAGTATTTTTATTGAGTTTAAAATCACTTTTACCTGAACTTAGAATATTCACATGACATGTTTTATAGTTAATTTGCCTTAGATTTTGTATTGACAATTTTAGACGTGTCGGAACACATTGTTTGACATTTTAAGCCGTTTGCGGGACAACCTCCCGGATAGTGATTAAATAAGATTGTAAACCTCTAAAAAGGTTTAATATATGAAATAAAAGATTTATTGACCAATGCAAATGTAGATTGACTACCGTCAATACGGTAACTGTTTCGACAAAAATAGTAAAAGTCAAAGGACTAAAATTGCACATTATGAAACTAGAAAATCCGCAAGGGTTACATTCTACCCCTTTAAAAGAAAATTCGCCCTGAAATTTAACTAGTGCCAGAGCTAAAGAGATGTGGGTATTTGAGTTTCATCTGATCCTCACGTTCCTAAGTGAACTCGGGTCCTCGTTTCGAATTCCATCAAACCTTAACGATGGCAATTCTACTCCGCTTCAGTTTCTTAAACTCACTCTCTAAGATTTCTATAGACTCTTCCACAAACTTCAACTTAGCATCAACTTGGATTGCCTCTAAAGGCACATGTAGTGATGGGTCCGCTAAACATTTCTTGAGGTTCGACACGTGAAACGTGTCATGAACACCATTTAGCTCTTGAGGTAGTCTAAGTCTATAGGCTACTGGACCGATCCTCTCAGTGATCTAAAATGGTCCAGCAAACCTATGTGCTAACTTGTCTTTCTTCCCAAAGGTAACAACACCTTTCCAAGGTGACACTTTAAGCATGACATGATCACCTACACTGAATTCTAAGGGTTTCCTTCTCTTATATGCATAGCTTTTCTGACGATCACGTGCAGTCTTAAGCTTATCCTTGATTTGTGAGATTTTCTCAGTGGTTTCTTGCCCTATCTCAGGCCCTACCAATTGTCCTTCTCCAACTTCTGCCTATAGGATTTGTGAACGACACTTTCTCCCATAAAGTGTTTCAAACGAGGCACACCTCATACTAGAATGGTAACTATTGCTGTAAGAGAATTCAACCAATGGAAGATAAATGTCCTAACTTCCTTTAAATTCCATGACGCATGCCCTGAGCATGTCTTCCAAAGTTTGAATGGTACACTCGCTTTGACCATCAGTCTGTGGATGGTAAGCCGTACTCATGTCTAGTTGGGTTCCTGGTGCTTCTTGCATTAACTGCCAAAACCTTTATGTAAAACGACTATCATGGTCAGATATGATCGAGATTGGGACACCATGTCTTGCAATGATTTCATTGGGGTAAAGTCTAGCTAACCTATCCATCTTAAAGTCCTTACGAATAGGTAGGAAATAAGCAGACTTAGTCAACCTGTCTATAATGACCCATATTGCATCATGCCCATTTCTAGTTCTTGACAACTTGGTGATAAAGTCCATAGCTATTCTCTCCTATTTCCATTCTGGGATCTCAGGTTGCTGCAGTAAGCCGGATGGCATCTGATGTTCAGCTTTAATCTTTAAACAAGTCAAACACTTGTTAACATATAGGGCTATATCTTTCTTCATTCATGGCCACTAATACATGTCCCTAAGGTCATAGTACATCTTATCTGCTCCTAGGTGTACTGAGTAATTTGACTTATTAGCTTCATCCATTATCATGGTTCTCACATCACCCGTCAAAGGGACCCATATTCGATCTAGATAATACAATGCTCCATCACTCATACTCTCCATCTAATCCTCTAGCCCTCGCAGCATTTCTGTTGGTGCATTGACAGCCTCAGATGCTTTATTCTGAGCCGTTAGTATCTTATCCTTGATACTCGATTGAATGTTCATATTCATAGCTTGAACTCTCCTAGCCTCGAATCTCTCCTTTCTACTTAGTGCATCGGCTACTACATTTTCCTTACCTGGAAGATAGAGAATATCACAGTCATAGTCGCTGAATAGCTCTATCCAATGACGTTGATGCATATTCAGTTCCTTCTGATTAAAGATGTGCTGGAGACTCTTGTGATCGGCGTAAATAACACTCTTTCTCCTGTACAAGTAGTGTCTCCATATCGTAAGGGCAAATATAACTGCACCCAATTCCAAATCATGAGTGGTGTAATTCTTCTTGTGAATTTTCAATTGTTGGGAGGCATATGCTATCACCTTACCTCTCTGCATTAGTACACAACCTAGTCCTAAACTTGACGCATCGCAGTATACTACAAAATCTTCTAGTCCGTCAGGGAGTGCTTGAACAGATGCATTACAGAGCTTATCCTTCAAGGTCTAAAATGCCCTCTCGTGTTCCTCTCCCCAAACGTATTCCTTGTGCTTCTATGTCAAAATGGTAAGGGGTTTGGCTAACTTGGTGAAATTCACTATGAACCGGTGGTAGTATCCTGCTAGTCTTAAGAATGAGCGAACCTCTAATGGAGTTCGAGGGGCTTCCTAATTCTTAACAGCTTCAATCTTGCTGGAGTCTACATGTAGGCCATCACCATTAATCACATGCCCAAGGAACTACACTTCTTGCAACCAAAATTCACACTTAGAGAATTTCACATATAGTCTCTCCTTCTTGAGCAGTTCCAAGATTAACCCTAGGTGCATCTCATGTTCTTCCTTAGCCAAGAGTAGATCGGGATGTCATCTATGAATACTATCACAAACTTGTCTAAGTAAGGTCTGCATACTCGCTTCATTAAATCAATGAATATCGCTGGTGCATTCGTCAAACCAAAGGGCATTACTGTGAACTCGAAATGTCCATATCAAGTTCTAAATGCAGTCTTTGGAATGTCACTCTCGTACACTCTCAGCTGATGGTATCCGAATCGAAGATCTATCTTAGAGAAATATTGTGATCCTTGCAGTTGATCGAATAGGTTGTCTATTCTAGGGAGGGGATAACGATTCTTGATGGTCAACTTATTCAATTCTCTATAATCGATACACATCCTAAAGGAACCATCCTTTTTCTTGACGAATAATACCGGTGCTCCCCATGGAGATGAACTTGGTCGAATGAAACTCTTGACCTGGAGTTCTCTGAGTTGACTTGACAACTCCTCCATTTTAGAGGGCATCAATCGATAAGGAGACTTTACGACCGGCACAGCTCCAAGGATTAAGTCGATACGAAATTCAATTTCTCAGGAAAGGGGTAATCCTGATAGGTCGTCAGGAAATACCTCAGGAAAGTTTCTAACGACAACTATGTCCTTTAGTTTCTGCTCTTTGACTTTTACACTCTTAGAATGTCCCACCTTCTCTTTTGTATTGTCTCCTAAGACTCTAAGTATTTTGTTGTTTGGTAGTGGAATCCTAACTACCTTCTCATGGCAAACAATCTTGGCCTTGATCCTGGACAATGAGTCCATCCCTACGATTACATCAAAACTTCTGTGTCCAAACGGTATCAAGTCGATATCAAAGATATGACCTTCTATCTCTAGTTTGCAACCTTGAATAACCTTATTGATCTATACTAGTTGACTGTTAGCTATTTCGATCTCATAGCTAAAACCTAAGTTACTGGGCTCTATGTCCAACAGAGGTATGAAAGTAGTGGAAACAAAGCTATAATCGGCACCATAATCGAATAGAGTCGTGGCATAGTGATTGCTTAATGTAAATGTACCCGTCACTATGTTTGGGTCCTGGCAAGCCTCCTCTGCTCCCATCACAAAAGCCTTTCCATGTGCCTGGTTGCCATTGTTCCCACGACCTTGACCTCCCCCGATAGCCATCACTTGATTTGGACAGTTTCTTCTTGGTCTTGGGGCTCGGTTCAACCTAGTACATGATGCCTTGTAATGGTCAGTACCTCCACATTCAAAACACGCCCCACGAGCAGATTCGGGTTTCTAGTATCCAGGAGATTCACTACCCTAGGCCCTATCCTACAATCCTTGGTGTTAATACAAATAAACCGGTTTTAAACAAAACTTTTCTACAATCAACTTAGGCTAAGGTTTTATTAATGACAAAACATAACAAACCATTTTTCTCAAACCTCTTATTTTCTCAAAACATGATTTCTTTACTATCTCCCAACTTTGTATTAAAGCACATGCAACTTGAAAACAAATCTTTTTAAACCCTAACTTTACACAAAATCATCTTACACTTATTAATTTAATTACTTCATTTAGTATATAATTAAATGCAGCAAATCCAAGGAAAATCTTATAAGATTACATAAGATATCTTAAGATTTTGCAAATCAAAATCCAGATTTAGTTACTGTATGCCGGTGCTCTTTGTTTTGCAAGTCGGTGCCCTCTGTTAACAGCACCGAAAGAACAGGCCTACAGTAAAACTTTTGGCTATAAATACCAAGCCATTTCTCATGTTTTCATACACCTTTCTCATCTAATCTTCTCTCTAATCAACTGATCTCTCTCTCTCTAGCATCTCTTTCTAAATCTTGTGTAGGTAATTCACTTCAAGAAAGGAATTGCCAAATACGCGAAAGTTTCAAGCACGCCTCAAAAGTGTCTTGATCTTGATTCTTCTTACTTCATTCAAGAGATCATCTTGCTGTGATTTATTGTTGTATTGTTAGTTGTACATCAAGTGTAGTTGTGTTATTATCGATTCTCGTGTGTGAGAAATTCGGTGATCATCTTTGTAACCTATAGAAGTGTACCATCGTTGTGAAGGCTTCTCCGCCAAGTGAAAGGAGCTCGGTGACTAGTGTTTAACAAACTCTCGAGTAGGTGACTCGGGGAGTGGAGTAGGGCAAGGAAGGTGTCCTTGTAGCCGAACCACTATAAATACTTGTGTCCCGGTGAAATCTTTCTACACTCTATTTTCTCTTTACTTTTACATCTCTTACTTCTTAATTATCAAACATCAATATCTAGATCACTTCACTAAAAAGTTTCAAACAAAGTGTTTTACAAGTTTTAAAAGGCCAAAAATTTAGAAAACTATTCAACCCCCCTTCTAGTTTTCCACAATTGGCATCAAGAGCTAGGTTACCAAAGTTTTAAATGATTATGGATTCAGAAAACTACAAAGAAGGTCAATCTATGGAATGACCACCTCTCTTCAAGGTAAATTGTTTTATATATTGGAAAAACCGTTTTGAAACTTACCTGATGTCTAAGGATATTGATCTTTGGTATATCATAGCTAATGGTAACTACAAACCTACCATCAAAGACAAAGATGCAAAGATGTTTTGTAAACCAAAGAAAAACTTGAAGAAAAATCAAAAGAAAATGCTTATCCAGTTCCAAAAAAGATGAAGCTAAAATGGTTTTATACAATGCTTTACCTAAAAAGAATATGAAAGTAATTCCATGTGTGACACACTGCAAAAATATTTGGATTCTTTAAATAAACATACTCATCAAGGTAACAAACAAGTTAAAGATAATAAAATAGATCTTTTTGTTCAAAAATATGAGGAGTTTATAATTACCGACGATGAAACCATTGATTGTGCCTTTTCTAGATTTAATACCATTATTACTTCTCTTAAAGCACTTGATGAATCTTTTTCAAGTCCTAACCATGTTAGGAAATTCTTGAGGGCTCTCCCATCGAAATGCGACCAAAGGTAACGGTGATAGAAGAATCCAAAGACTTGTCAAAGCTATCTCTAGATGAACTTGTTGGCAACCTCAAAGTCTATGAAGTAGTTCTTGAGAAGGACTTGGAGATTGCAAAGAACAAGAAAGAAAAATACAAGTCTCTCGAACTTATAGCAAGACAAGTCTTGAGTGATGATGATACATCTTCCTCGGATAGCAATGATGAGGAATATACAATGGCCGTAAGGGATTTTAAGAAATTCTTTAGAAGAAGAGGCAAGTTTGTCCGACAACCCTATGACGACAAAAGGAACTTCCGAAAAATTAAGGAAGATAAAAAGGAAGATCAAAGATGCTTCAAGTGTGGTGATCCAAATCACTTCATTAATGATTGCTCCAAAAACGCTTCCGGTGATCAAAAGGCATTCGTTGTCGGAAGTTGTAGCGATAGTGGAGATGACTCAGAGATTTGTCTCATGGCTCACTCAAACGAGGTACTATCTGATAATCTTTACTATAGTAGTTCATCTTTAGATAACGAATCTAGGCAAATCAAGTATGACAAACTTGGTCAAATTAGTCTTAGAATTATTAACAAAAACAAACATCTAAAGGCTAAAAATGAATCACTCAAAAAGACCATTAACGAACTTTAAACCAAGATAGATATATTAGAAAAAGGTAAAGAAACTAGTAGCAATTGTGATGCTTGTAATGAACTTAGATTAGAAGTTAACTCTCTAAAACTAAAACTAGCTAGTTTTGAGAATAGTAGTTCGTCTTTACAAAAAATGGTCGAAATGCAAAAACCGTCAAAAGACAAGTGTGGATTAGAATACACAGAGACTATAGCTTCCCCTAGAAATACTAAAATCAAAAATCTAAGAGGTCATCTTAAAAATCTCTCTGTAGAACTGGCTGGCCGGCGCCATTCATCAACAACATCGGCTTGTTCAATCGAACAGCACCGGGTATCTGATGACAGTGCAGAAAAAGAAAAAGACTTAGAAACCAACATAGTTAAACAAAATGACTCCGTACTAATTACCAAAAAATCTATTTTAGGCGCACCAAAAGGTAACAAACTACCACCAATTCTAAAACTCAGTTAAGGACATGGAAAAAGTAAAATCTAAACGCCCCCTAAAACGACCCATAGGAAACCTAGTAGCCTATACCCCAAAAAGTGATTATCGCCAAGTAGGTTGGAACTATGGAACACAACATGAACAACAATTTCAACCTCCTATGTATAATCAATGGAGTCCTTTTCCTCCATTTCCATACATGGGACAACCAAACGGTATGCATAACACTAACGGACCCATGAGATATTGGGGACCAAATGCTTGAGTTGTTTTATGTATCTAGGTACGTCAAAAGGTGAAACTTGACCCGGATGAATGGATCCAAGATAGCGGTTGTACTAGACATATGACGGGAAACAAAGATCTCTTCTCATCCTATAAAACTTTTGATGGAGGTAACGTGTTGTTTGGTAGTAACACTAAAAGCAAGATCATCGGCAAAGGTACAATTTCTCATAACTCTCTCACCATCAATGATGTTAGTCACGTAGAAAATCTTAGTTTTAATCTTCTTAGCATAGGTCAAATTTGCGATAAAAAGTGCAAGGTACTATTTAGTGAAACCGGTAGCGAAATAATTAAAAGCGGCATAACCATAGGAAAAGGAATTAGGAAAAATGGCCTTTACATTATGAAAATGGGGAACTCACCAAAAGACGCCCTTTGTCTAACCTCTATAGATGATACTTCGACCTTATGGCATCGAAGATTGGGTCACGCCAATATGCGACTTATACAATCGCTATCATCTAAAGAGCTTGTTAGAAACTTACCAAAACTAAATTTTGAAAAGCATTTTTGTGACCTTGCAACGTTAGAAAACAAGTACATGAAAGCCATAAGGCTAAAAACACGGTTTCTACTTCTAAATGTCTAGAACTTTTGCATATGGACTTGTTTGGTCCGTCGGCCGTTCAAAGTTACGGAGGCAACTTCTACACTTTGGTCATTGTTGACGACTATTCAAGATACACTTGGACAAGATTTTTAAAACATAAAAATGAAGCTTTTGATCATTTTGAAATTCTAAGTAAAAAGATTCAAATCCAAAAGGGTTGCCTCATTATTTCAATTCGTACGGATCATGGTTGGGAATTTGATAATGAAGTACAATTCGGAGCTTTTTGTGATGCTAATGGCATTACTCATAACTTTTCGACTCTATGTATTCCACAATCAAATGGGGTACGTAAGAATAGAACCTTACAAGAAATGAGTAGAACTTTGCTAAATGAACAATCAATCCCTCAAAAGTTTTGGTGTGATGCCGTTGACACCTCCACCTACATTCTAAATAGGATTCTTATTAGACCTTTCCTCGGAAAAACTCTTTATGAGCTTTATAAAGGTAGAAAGCCCAACTTAGAATACTTTAAAGTTTTTGGTAGTAAATGTTTCATTTTAAATACCAAAGACTACCTTACCAAATTCGACCCTAAATCAACCGAAGGTGTTTTCTTAGGATATTCCCCTAATAGTAAAGCTTATGTAGTTCTAAATAAAGAAACCATGAAAGTCAAAGAATCTCTCAATGTGAAGTTTGATGAAACTCTACCTCCTAGTTTACCTCCTTTAGTAGATGATGACTTACTAGAATTCGACATCATAGAAAACCGAAGTAAAGACTTAGATGTCAAGGAAAATGAACCATTAAATAAACAAATCTCAAACATCAAAGAATCTAAAGATCATCCCTTAGAAACCGTCATAGGAAACCTTAATCAAAGAACTCTAAGATCTCAAGTTCAAAAATAACTTTTAGTACTAGAAAGAAAATGATTTCCATGACACCTTTCGCCTCATGAGCAAGAATAGAAATCATGAATCCTTCTCAGTACTTCCTTTAGTTTTTCTTGGAATATGGTTCATAAATCTTTGATTTGCTTTCTTTAAAATGAGTATGTTAGGAGCTCAGATGATTCTTGAGTAGTAATCCAATTCATTATTCAAATTATGACTTGGATCACAAATTCGATCATCTTGACAGTTTTGAGTTTGAGCAAAAATCGGATGTACTATTTGCTTAGAGCTCGAAAAATATCAAGTTGCCTCTCAAGATATTTCTTCTACTCCACATGTTTTACCAGCATAAAACATGAAAATATCTATATCCTTTTCCAAGATGAAAAGAATATGACCTTGACATCCATCTCACACATGCAATGTTGGGGTCATGTTAAATCTACTTGCTCAAATGAACCTATTCTAACTTACGCATCTTTAGAAATCTAAAAAACAAACGCTTAAAACCTTTCTCCTAAATACTTCCTCATTTGTGTCAATTCATTTTCTTAACTCTTACTACATTGTTTAATACAAATAAAAATGTTTTTGTATAACTTGTCTCGTGAACGTATACAAAGAAACACATGGTCAATATGTCGTTTCAAACACGTTCATTGTAGCTACATTAAAAGGAGGCTTAGGGGTTTTCTCTCAAAATAAAACAAATTTTTCTCTGTCTTCGAGTCGAGAAAAACTGCACCTCCAACATATCAAACCTTTACTCAAAAAACCTATTACAAAAACCTTGTCTGCCCGTCGGCCGGTGCCATTCAAATTTCAAGCCGGTGCCCTCTTTAGAATAGCACCGGCAGAACCGGCAGACCTGTTCTCAACTATTAATATATTAATTTTTCAAATTTAAATCCAAGTTTTCCCTCCTTGTCACATCACTTAGGCTTTCAAGATTAAAAGTACCTTTTCCATATATCTAATCCAATTAGATTTAACTAAATTGAAAGCAAAACATTTAAGTCCACCTTAAATCTTCTTTTATAAATAGTGCACCATTTTTGCTCTTCTCCTTACCTTTCTTCACAATAGCCCAAAAAAGGGAAGAAGAACAAAAGCTAATCTAAAACAAACCGCAAGAATTAGTGTTAGGCCATGTTGCTTTGTCAATCCAAGAACCTCTTCTCCTCCCTATTAACCATTCTCTCCACTATCGAACTACACATAGGTGACCCCATACCAACTTCTCCAATAACCATCCATCACTATCATCCCAATCAAATACAACAATAAACTCCAATGAAAAGTTCTGTTGTTGCTACTCCTAAGACAACTCCTCCTCATTGAACTTCGCCACCACCCACTCCTACTCAACTCAACCTCGACAGCTCACACTCAACAGTAACTATTAACCTGATCCCATTGAACTCTTGGTCTCATACACCACCATTCTTCTCCATCTTTACTTGATGTGCTAGTGATCTTCCACCATCAACAACGAATCTATCAACCTCCCTAGACCATAAGAAATACGCTTTTAACCCTAATGAACTCTTTGGCAAAATATGCCACCCCTATTTCTTTCTCCTATGCTACTTCATTTTTGTTTGCCAACTCCTAAGTTAGAACCAACACCGTCCTCCTCTCCCTCCATAATGCTTACCTCCTCCACCGTCTCAACTCCCACCTCTTCCGCTATTGGGACCTAACAACCCTTTTCCTTTGCTCACCCATGAGATGTTTTATGAACATTGCCAAAGAACTCAAGTCTTGGTCGACAACCTCCAAGGAGAAATGAGATTCATTCTCAACTACATTCTTGAACGCCTAAATGTCATAACTCATAACATCTAATAAAAGAGACTTAAGTAGTAGAATAAAACTAAGTAGATTCATTAGGAATCCTCATTAAGAATCTCTTGCTCATCCTAAGTTATTGTATTATCCTTTATGTTATTATTGTACCAGAATAAAAAGCATTTGTGCTTGGACATTTGTTATCTTCTTCAAAAAATTATGTGTAAAATTCGTGATTATTGACTTTTCTTTAGTCAGCCGGTGCCATTCGATAACAAACTGGTGCCATTGATAAATCAGCACCGGCTAGCCGGTACTACAGTACGCTATTTCTATTTCTTAGACCTCTAACTTTTCTTTGCAGGAACTAACAAAGCAAGGGGATCCTATCTCATTGCTTCTAACATATTTGTTTTGTATTTACCATAGCATTCATCAAGGGGGAGCTTTCCATCTTGACAATATCTCTACATTTCTCATACATTTACATTCCATTTTTGTTTCAACAAAAAGGTGGAGAAAGTAACTAAGTTTAAATATAAATCTAATCATCCCTTTGGCCTAATATGTTTTGTCATCAACAAAAAGGGGGAGATTGTTAATACAAATAAACCGGTTTTAAACAAAATGTTTCTACAATCAACTTAGGCTAAGGTTTTATTAATGACAAAACATAACAAACCATTTTTCTCAAACCTCTTATTTTCTCAAAACATGATTTCTTTACTATCTCCTAACTTTGTATAAAAGCACATGCAACTTGAAAAAGTGCACAAATCTTTTTAAACCCTAACTTTACACAAAATCATCTTACACTTATTAATTTAATTACTTCATTTAGTATATAATCAAATGCAGCAAATCCAAGGAAAATCTTACAATATTACACAAGATATCTCAAGATTTTGCAAATCAAAATTCGGATTTAGTTACTGTATGCCGATGCTCTTTGTTTTGCAAGTCGGTGCCCTCTATCAACAGCACTGGAAGAACCGACCTACAGTAAAACTTTTGGCTATAAATACCAAGGCATTTCTCATAATTTCATAGACCCTTCTCATCTGATCTTCTCTCTAATCAACTGATCTCTATCTCTCTCTAGCATCTCTTTCTAAATCTTGTATAGGTAATTCACTTCAAGAAAGGAATTTCCAAATACGTGAAAGTTTCAAGCACGCCTCAAAAGTTCGTGACTTGATTCTTCTACTACATTTTAAGAGTCATCTTGCATGATTATTATTGTATTTTTAGTTGTACATACAAGTTAGTTGGTTTATTACTCGATTCTCGTGGTGAGAAAATCGGTGAACATCTTTGGAACCTAGTAGAAGAGTAACCATCGTTGTGAAGGCTTCTCCGCCAAGTGAAAGGAGATCGGTGACTAGTGTTTAACAAACTCTCGAGTAGGTGACTCGGGGAGTGGAGTAGGACAAGGAAGGTGTCCTTGTAGACGAACCACTATAAATACTTGTGTCCCGGTGAAATCTTTCTACACTTTATTTTCTTTTTACTTTTACATCTCTTACTTCTTAATTATCAAACATCAATATCTAGATCACTTCACTAAAAAGTTTCAAACAAAGTGTTTTACAAGTTTTAAAAGGTCAAAAAATTTAGAAAACTATTTAACCCCCTTCTAGTTTTCCACACTTGGCAATGTGCCCGGATCGGTAGCAGTTTGTACACAACCGATAAGGTACCTCGGGTTTATGGTGATAGTTACAGTCTGGGCATTTAGGTGTTGTACCAGTGTACTCCTTCCTAACAGGGTTTGTGATTGTGGCAAAACCGCCCCTCCGGTCCAAGAACCTCTGTTTATCATTCCTACATTATTCATCCCTACTCGCACTCTAATATTCCCCCCTCCCTCTCTTTCTCAAGTAACTTCTTCAACGCTCCATTCCTAATGTGCCTCATTGGTTAAGCATTCCAGCATTAGTAACACAACAAAGAACACAAAGAAAAAAGAAGACAAGCTGATGTGTCGTTGTGTGGTGTTATTTTTATGATTTCAAGTTTTAAATTTATATTTCGCCGCTTAAACCAAAAACAACACTCTAAACGGGCCCAAGTGTACCCAAACTCCGGTCGTGCAGTTTCATGTTAAGAAATCGGGTGTCGATCACTAAGAGCGAGAAACAATCTTTTAAATTATTAATTTTTTGGTTATCTAAAAATTAAGTTAATTCTATTTTATGTTAAACCTATGCTAAACCTATTTTAATCCTAAATCTAACGGATAAGGGGGGGTTCTCAGCCTGAGAGACTGGCATGGGTTTTGTGGTAACTAAAATCAACTTAAGACACTAAAACACACGCAAGCAAATTAGATAGACAGAAGACAAAGATGCGGTGAAGCCTAATGTAAGGGAAACGTATTAAGCATATTTATTCCAATTAAAACGTAAGTTTGTTTATTAGTGTAATGATTACTTATCTCGAGGTGGCATATCATTCTTAAGACTTAGGCGTTACTTCTTCATATGACCTAGATACGAGGAATTCTGTCACAATTAAACATATCCGCATAAAACATCCTTTTTTACTGATTATAATCTATCTTAGAGATTAAAGCAATAGTGATCTTGTTAAACTCTAGCTCATAGAGACTTTACTAACTTATTGCTTATGGTATTTTATATAAGTGGTAGATCACAATCCATACTAAGCCAAGGGAATCGGAATGTTATTTGTTAGATTCATTCTAGGTCATCTGCTAGTCTAACTTGTTCACTAAACCAAAGGCACTATTCGATATCTAGTTAATCTACATGTGATATTCGACACAGATTTAGCAGGACTTTATTTGTGATCTTATTAATTCCACCTATATAAATTACTATATGAGAACTATCTGATATCTAGTTAAGCTATAAGCAATATCCTTAGATATGGATCGAACGCATATTAAAACACATATACGAGTATTATATGATAAACATAATCAATAACCAACAATAAATTAAGCAATCGAGATAAACAAACCAACCATTGTGATGAATACAAACATAATAATCGAATCAAACAAGGTAAACTAACCGAGTTAAACGAATGATACCAAAGATCGAACGATTATCAAGAGTATATAAATTACAAGGGTTTCCCTATGGATTGAAGCACGTTGTTGCACCTTCTTGGCTTTTTTTATCTTCTGAAAATCAACCTTGGTGGTTACAAGCACACCTGCCTCTCTAAAACTGAGTTTAGGGTCGTCTATTTATAGTGTCTGAAAACTAGTCGATACGCCGTATCGGGCGATGTAGGATACGGCGTATTGGGGATTTCTTGGAGTAAGGACCACGTTTGATATCTTCCAGAATATTCACCTTCAGTATCTTGAATACGGCGTATTGAATTCTCTAGATACAACGTATTGGATCTTGTTCCTTCGTGGTCTTTAGCGAAGTATAGGATGTCAGAATCAGTTTTCTTCATATTTCTTTGTTTAAGCTCCAGAATGCGTGCCTTTTAGTTAACTTTCATAAAGTACTCCTTAATTACTACAATTCTCAAATATAAACGATTAAGTAACAATTCTTTGCAATAATTATACAAAATGGGTTAATTACATAGGATAAATGATGCTATAAAAGTGACGTTATTTGATGTCATCACTTAGGATTATGTGGTGAACTGAAGTTGTATTAAGGTCAATGGTCTTATTTAGTTGTTTATTTGTTAAGGCAGTGATGACCATGTCTGTGTTTATATGTTTTTGGGCATAATATACCAACGCTAGTATTTTGGTAGGGTACCCTGACCTAAATTATTGTTGCAACTAACTGCCTGTATCTTGGCGAGGTAACTTGATTCGGGTTATGGTTGCAGGCTAGAAGACCTGAGTCTTATAGATATCGATGAAATATGGTCAATTGTAGTCCTGAACAGTTTTCTGTATTATTTCAACAATGACAGATTTGACAGGTATTTGGTATCGTAACTATATTTTTAGATATGTGACTCATTT